>CM050164.1:74768997-75061497 GCA_027410445.1 Discoglossus pictus | reverse complement strand
CAAATCCTGGTACTTGCGCCTGATTGGAGGATTTAGCCATGACCGTAATAGGCTATATTTTCAGATGCATATCTCATCATAAAAAAAAAAAATTGGTTACACTATTATAATGAAATACAATATTCCCTGTATTATATTCCTGTAGAGTGAAAACAATGCTTAGAATGTAATGGCAAGCACTTTAAATGTGAAGATCTCTACATTTTAAATGAACTCCCTGACTACCAAAGTAGTTAACTACACATAGTAATATAGTATATTTTATTTCCATCTAGCATCTGAATACCTATTTTCTTGTCGCTTTAGGTTGCAGAGGAATCCATGCAGGAACCTGTAAGGTATGCAGTGCATGGGAAGTGAAAATAATGTCTGAAGTACTTTTTGTAGTAGTTTCATATGAAAATATAATGACATGACATCACACCTCAAGATGCAGATACACAATACCTTATGGTAAAATGTGGATATTAGAGATCTGTTTCTTACTATACACTTATTAAATTAGTTACTGCATAGGCAATTAGATTACAAACATTAGTCTGTATTTCCCATTTGTCCACAGGTAAGAAGTGTATTTTGATCACTATGACGATCCAAGGGTAGGGGCTATTACTGCCCAGGGCCACCTGCTATAGACTACAGTATAACTAACTACAAGGTCTGTTTGGGTTCTTGGAAATCTCGGCACCAGCACCCTGATATCTGGCTTCTGTATCAGTCAGAGCCTCTCCATCGGGAATCAGCACTTCCAGGAGTCTCAGTAACCTTCCTGTGGACAGGGTACTTGCAGGGTGGAGATAGGTTCAGTATCACAGCCACCAGGAGCAAAAAAAGAGACACATGATTTTACACATGAAAATTCAACAATATTTATAGGGTTACAAGGGGGTGTACACAATGTAACAATGAGAGGGTGTGACAGACAATTACAGGAGATTACCCCACATGGGGTCTAGCAGTAGCTTCTCGAGGGCAATAGGCTTTACCTCCAATACCCATCCTGCCATCTCTAACACATATCAGATGTGATTCATTTTATCTGGCAAACAATTGAACAAAACAGATTGCAAATACAACAGAGGTGTTTACGTACTTAATCCAGTGGCTGGAGCGAAACTATCTGTCCTTTAATGGGCTCAATGGGCCAACACCCAGGCTGTGAAAAAGGGGTCCGTGACAATCACCTCCAGAGATATATTTTTAGTAGATATAAAGGGCCATTTACCTCACTATAAGTCCTCTTCATGGTGTGAAAGAGCACAAGATTGTATATTAAAATGATCTGTTGCATACTGAGTATGAGATAGTCAAGCCTCGCTGTGAAGTGATTGATAGTAGTTTTTCCCTGGATTCAGGAATGCACAGACCGGTTAACTCTTAACTGACCAGTTTAGGTGATTCCAGCATTTCCTGCTCTGCACACATGGATTTATGAAGGTTTAATTCATTTTTTTTTTATTTTGCTTACTACACAGAGCTGTAGCTGTGGATCTGGCAGTGGGCAGTCATTGACACATGTAAACATAGTATTTTAACATGCTTTTAGGAGATCTTTACTGTGACATGGCCCAAACAGTCCTGCATTAAGTTCCCCTTTAAATGCTCTGTGTCTTTTATGTTTCAGTTTACATTATGGTTAGTGTAAATAGTAGTTAGATGTTAGATGTCATACATTTTTTTTCTTTTTTTGGAAGAGATCATACACTGTGATTTACACCAAGGTCATATTTATTACTAGTGAGCTGACTCCTATCCTATTCCTGTTTATTCTCTTTAAGGTTGGAGAGATTTTCAACAAAATATTGCTCTAGAGAATCATAAGTACTTGACAATGAGAAAAATGAAAACACCAGTGAGAACATAGTGATTTAATAGCCAATTTCATGTGATTCTCTAGCATACTCTTCTGACTGTACATGTTGGCCTTCATTCATCCACACTATTTCCAATACTAAGCACAGCTCTTCCATGGTCTAGGAGTGCTCCAAGCAGAAGAATGCTTAGATGCCACTAGAGCTTAGCTTTTTTTATATATTTGTATGTGCAACAGTTGCAGAGTACCCTCCTCATCTGGCGCCACCATGCTAGCTGGAAGACTGTATTATAAGGCTCAGTTCAATGTGAATTAGAAGCAATTATTTCTTGTATCATGCCACTTCTATAATCACTTTAAAACTGAGCCCTTCAGATTTTTTGTCTAAATAAAAAATCTGAAGGGCTCCTACATACATCTGCCATTAGTTGTGATTCTGAAACCTCTTAAAGCATGTGAAGAGCATAACACAGTGCTGGTTAGTACCAGCTCTGCCATTCAGGAGGCATGGTTCACACAGAGAAGGGTATTAATATTCAAACAAAAATTGCTATTACGTCAAATAGCTGTTTTATTGGGAACTGACACTGATTTGAAATCACAAATCTAATCTATTAGGCTCAAAAAATAAATTGACCAGACCTAAGCTTTTTTTGGGTGGAGGTTGTACTGGTGGTGGGTGGGAAGAAAGCATATATTCTACAGGAGTGCATTCAGTTTTAAAGCATAGCAACATGCCCTTTTCATCAGCTAAAAATGTTGAGACCTTGTTACCTACCGTTAGGACTCTAGATGAGGTGCTGTTGATTATTGTCTCATCAGAGCAATGTCACTCACTATTTAGGCTTCTCGAATTCTGCTGCCTAGCCAAGTCATTCATTTGGGGATCACTAATACAGTTGTCGTACTGCTAGTTTGTGTGTAATACTTGCAAAGTTGCGCAATGGGCACCAAACTTTGCAAGTTTCGCATGCGTGATGAGCCAAAGGTGCTCATTGCAAGGCCCACAAAGGGCGCTGAACGTTGCGCATGCTCATAGCACATGCCGAGGCTCGCAATCTCATTGCAAAAGGCGCTCCTTGCGAGGCTCGCAGAGGAGAGGGAAGGAGAGAGGAGGGGAAAAGAGGGAGGGAGGACACAGGAGGGAAGGATAGAGAGAGATGGGAAAGAGACACAAGGGAGGGAGAGGGGGAAAGAGACACAGGAGAGGGGATGAGAGACACAGGGGAGGGAGAGGAGGACACAAGGGAGGGAGAGGGGGAGAACACAGGGGAGGGAGAGAGGTTAGGAAACACAACAAAATGCTCCTCGAATAGCCTAAGGGGAGTTTTTGATATTTTGATTCAATCTTGCTCTGACTTTTAGCATGCATGTTTTTTTTTTAATGTAATGTAAGAGGGGGAGACTATAATTATTCTACAAGGTTTTATAGGTTGATTATGACTTATTTTCTGGAGATTTGATTTGTATGTTTTGCATGTATTGATGGTATATTTGGACTTTTTACATCTTGTATGTTTAATTTTGAAAATAATAAAAATAAAGAAGAAAAAATAATTTATGACGGGTAATTGACTAGTGACAAATAACAGTGTTGATTATAACCTGTGGTATATCTCAGGGTAGACCAATGACGTAACACATTTGCAGGGGGCAGCTGGCAACCTCAAGTTGCTAGTAAAGTGATAATGAACAGTGTAAGTATATGAACAGAAATGTCTCTATGTAGTAACATTTCTGGCATTTGTTTACTGTATATATACATAAACACACATACACATATTTCCATAGATGCTGTAATCTCAGGATGCGGACATTGCAAGGGAAAAGCAGTAGCAGTAACTGAGTTGTGTGTGGGGGAGGATACAAATATAAATTAGTTTAGGGCAGCATAAAACCTAAATATTCACCTGATATTTTATGCTCATCCTAAGTACTAACTTTCTGTTGATGCCATATGCTGAATCTGGCATCAATATGAAATTATCCTTTGTGTATCCTTATGTCAACAATGCTATCAACGCTAAAATGACCTTTATCCTCTAATAAGGATATACAAGAAACATTGTTTTCCAAAGAGGTGGCAGGCAGCTGCTTTATTGAAGGCAATATTCTACCCTTTAATATTTAAAACCTTATATTGCTTTAACACATAACTAAACTGCTGTTCCCTGGTTTAAAAGCACCCTGTAGTGCTCAATTTTAAAGAACTAGAATGACTAATAAGCATGTCTTAAATTTTTAGTGTTTGCGAAAACTGCTTATTATTATTGCAGTATTACACTGTATTATTATTACCACAAATGAGCCATAATAGTATTATTATTCGTCAGGGATCTGAGTCCATACAAACCTGACCTAAAGATGTTCTCAGGAATGTATCTTGTCCCTAACTCGGGTCCTGCCTGTACTAGTTCTTTCAAATAACATAATAAAAATATCATAGTGTCCCTTTCACTCAAGCTGCAGGCCTTCCTGCCACTTAACATATTTACTATATCCTTCCAGATGTGGTTCAATAGCTGACAGAAGTACAATGTGATACATAGGTGTACATAACCCTGCCCTGTGCATGTATATGTGATACACAGGTGTGCACAGGGACGCCTGCTATGTGCATTTACTTGTGATACACAGGTGTGCACAGGGACGCCTGCTATGTGCATTTACTTGTGATACACAGGTGTGCACAGGGACGCCTGCTATGTGCATGTACATGTGATACACAGGTGTGCACACCGGCGCCGGCTATGTGCATGTACATGTGATACACAGGTGTGCACATGTACGCCTCCTATGTGCATGCACATGTGATACACAGGTGTGCACACTGACACCTGCTATGTACATGTGATACACAGTAGTGCACACTGACACCTGTTATGTACATGTGATACACAGTAGTGCACACTGACACCTGCAATGTTCATGTACATGTGATAAACAGTAGTGCACACTCACACCTGCAATGTACATGTGATACACAGGCGTGCACACTGACACCTGCAATGTTCATGTACATGTGATACACAGTAGTGCACACTGACACCTGCAATGTGCATGTACATGTGATACACAGGCGTGCACACTGACACCTGCAATGTTCATGTACATGTGATACACAGTAGTGCACACTGACACCTGCAATGTACATGTGATACACAGGCGTGCACACTGACGCCTGCTATGTGCATTTACTTGTGATACACAGGTGTGCACAGGGACGCCTGCTATGTGCATTTACTTGTGATACACAGGTGTGCACAGGGACGCCTGCTATGTGCATGTACATGTGATACACAGGTGTGCACACCGGCGCCGGCTATGTGCATGTACATGTGATACACAGGTGTGCACATGTACGCCTCCTATGTGCATGCACATGTGATACACAGGTGTGCACACTGACACCTGCTATGTACATGTGATACACAGTAGTGCACACTGACACCTGTTATGTACATGTGATACACAGTAGTGCACACTGACACCTGCAATGTTCATGTACATGTGATACACAGTAGTGCACACTCACACCTGCAATGTACATGTGATATACAGGCGTGCACACTGACACCTGCAATGTTCATGTACATGTGATACACAGTAGTGCACACTGACACCTGCAATGTGCATGTACATGTGATACACAGGCGTGCACACTGACACCTGCAATGTTCATGTACATGTGATACACAGTAGTGCACACTGACACCTGCAATGTACATGTGATACACAGGCGTGCACACTGACACCTGCAATGTTCATGTACATGTGATACACAGTAGTGCACACTGACACCTGCAATGTTCATGTACATGTGATACACAGTAGTGCACACTAACACCTGCAATGTGCATGTACATGTGATACACAGGTGTGCACACTGACACCTGCTATGTGCATGTACATGTGATACACAGTAGTGCACACTGACACCTGCAATGTTCATGTAAATGTGATACACAGTAGTGCACACTGACACCTGCTATGTACATGTGATACACAGTAGTGCACACTGACACCTGCAATGTGCATGTACATGTGATACACAGTAGTGCACACTGACACCTGCAATGTTCATGTACATGTGATACACAGTAGTGCACACTGACACCTGCAATGTTCATGTACATGTGATACACAGTAGTGCACACTGACACCTGCTATGTACATGTACATGTGATACACAGTAGTGCACACTGACACCTGCAATGTTCATGTACATGTGATACACAGGTGTGCACACTGACACCTGCAATGTGCATGTACATGTGATACACAGTAGTGCACACTGACACCTGCAATGTTCATGTACATGTGATACACAGGTGTGCACACTGACACCTGCTATGTGCATGTACATGTGATACACAGTAGTGCACACTGACACCTGCAATGTTCATGTACATGTGATACACAGGTGTGCACACCGGCGCCGGCTATGTGCATGTACATGTGATACACAGGTGTGCACATGTACGCCTCCTATGTGCATGCACATGTGATACACAGGTGTGCACACTGACACCTGCTATGTACATGTGATACACAGTAGTGCACACTGACACCTGTTATGTACATGTGATACACAGTAGTGCACACTGACACCTGCAATGTTCATGTACATGTGATACACAGTAGTGCACACTCACACCTGCAATGTACATGTGATACACAGGCGTGCACACTGACACCTGCAATGTTCATGTACATGTGATACACAGTAGTGCACACTGACACCTGCAATGTGCATGTACATGTGATACACAGGCGTGCACACTGACACCTGCAATGTTCATGTACATGTGATACACAGTAGTGCACACTGACACCTGCAATGTACATGTGATACACAGGCGTGCACACTGACACCTGCAATGTTCATGTACATGTGATACACAGTAGTGCACACTGACACCTGCAATGTTCATGTACATGTGATACACAGTAGTGCACACTGACACCTGCAATGTGCATGTACATGTGATACACAGTAGTGCACACTGACACCTGCAATGTGCATGTACATGTGATACACAGTAGTGCACACTGACACCTGCAATGTACATGTGATACACAGTAGTGCACACTGACACCTGCAATGTTCATGTACATGTGATACACAGGTGTGCACACTGACACCTGCAATGTGCATGTACATGTGATACACAGTAGTGCACACTGACACCTGCAATGTGCATGTACATGTGATACACAGTAGTGCACACTGACACCTGCAATGTTCATGTACATGTGATACACAGGTGTGCACACTGACACCTGCAATGTGCATGTACATGTGATACACAGTAGTGCACACTGACACCTGCTATGTGCATGTACATGTGATACACAGTAGTGCACACTAACACCTGCAATGTGCATGTACATGTGATACACAGTAGTGCACACTGACACCTGCTATGTACATGTACATGTGATACACAGTAGTGCACACTGACACCTGCAATGTTCATGTACATGTGATACACAGGTGTGCACACTGACACCTGCAATGTGCATGTACATGTGATACACAGTAGTGCACACTGACACCTGCAATGTGCATGTACATGTGATACACAGTAGTGCACACTGACACCTGCAATGTTCATGTACATGTGATACACAGGTGTGCACACTGACACCTGCAATGTGCATGTACATGTGATACACAGTAGTGCACACTGACACCTGCAATGTTCATGTACATGTGATACACAGTAGTGCACACTGACACCTGCAATGTTCATGTACATGTGATACACAGTAGTGCACACTGACACCTGCAATGTTCATGTACATGTGATACACAGTAGTGCACACTGACACCTGCAATGTTCATGTACATGTGATACACAGTAGTGCACACTGACACCTGCAATGTTCATGTACATGTGATACACAGTAGTGCACACTGACACCTGCAATGTGCATGTACATGTGATACACAGTAGTGCACACTGACACCTGCAATGTTCATGTACATGTGATACACAGGTGTGCACACTGACACCTATTATGTGCATGTACATGTGATACACAGTAGTGCACACTGACACCTGCAATGTTCATGTACATGTGATACACAGTAGTGCACACTGACACCTGCAATGTTCATGTACATGTGATACACAGTAGTGCACACTGACACCTGCAATGTGCATGTACATGTGATACACAGTAGTGCACACTGACACCTGCAATGTTCATGTACATGTGATACACAGGTGTGCACACTGACACCTGCTATGTGCATGTACATGTGATACACAGTAGTGCACACTGACACCTGCAATGTTCATGTACATGTGATACACAGTAGTGCACACTGACACCTGCAATGTTCATGTACATGTGATACACAGTAGTGCACACTGACACCTGCAATGTGCATGTACATGTGATACACAGGCGTGCACACTGACACCTGCAATGTGCATGTACATGTGATACACAGTAGTGCACACTGACACCTGCTATGTACATGTGATACACAGTAGTGCACACTGACACCTGCAATGTTCATGTACATGTGATACACAGTAGTGCACACTGACACCTGCTATGTACATGTGATACACAGTAGTGCACACTGACACCTGCAATGTTCATGTACATGTGATACACAGTAGTGCACACTGACACCTGCAATGTTCATGTACATGTGATACACAGTAGTGCACACTGACACCTGCTATGTACATGTACATGTGATACACAGGTGTGCACACTAACACCTGCAATGTTCATGTACTATAAATAAATAAAACTAATAAATAATTATTTAATCAATAATTTAATTAATAACTAATCCGCATATTGCAAATCAGAGGAGATCTTAACAGGTTGAACTTGATGGACTGAAAGTCTTTTTTCAACCTTAATTACTATGTAACTATGTAACTATGTAACTACATGTGATACACAGTAGTGCACACTGACACCTGCTATGTACATGTGATACACAGTAGTGCACACTGACACCTGCAATGTACATGTGATACACAGTAGTGCACACTGACACCTGCAATGTTCATGTAAATGTGATACACAGTAGTGCACACTGACACCTGCAATGTGCATGTACATGTGATACACAGGCGTGCACACTGACACCTGCAATGTGCATGTACATGTGATACACAGTAGTGCACACTGACACCTGCTATGTACATGTGATACACAGTAGTGCACACTGACACCTGCAATGTTCATGTAAATGTGATACACAGTAGTGCACACTGACACCTGCAATGTTCATGTACATGTGATACACAGTAGTGCACACTGACACCTGCAATGTTCATGTACATGTGATACACAGGTGTGCACACTGACACCTGCTATGTGCATGTACATGTGATACACAGTAGTGCACACTGACACCTGCAATGTGCATGTACATGTGATACACAGTAGTGCACACTGACACCTGCTATGTGCATGTACATGTGATACACAGTAGTGCACACTGACACCTGCAATGTGCATGTACATGTGATACACAGTAGTGCACACTGACACCTGCTATGTACATGTGATACACAGTAGTGCACACTGACACCTGCAATGTGCATGTACATGTGATACACAGTAGTGCACACTGACACCTGCAATGTTCATGTACATGTGATACACAGTAGTGCACACTGACACCTGCTATGTACATGTGATACACAGTAGTGCACACTGACACCTGCAATGTTCATGTACATGTGATACACAGGTGTGCACACTGACACCTGCTATGTGCATGTACATGTGATACACAGTAGTGCACACTGACACCTGCAATGTGCATGTACATGTGATACACAGTAGTGCACACTGACACCTGCTATGTGCATGTACATGTGATACACAGTAGTGCACACTGACACCTGCAATGTTCATGTACATGTGATACACAGTAGTGCACACTGACACCTGCTATGTACATGTACATGTGATACACAGTAGTGCACACTGACACCTGCTATGCACATGTGATACACAGTAGTGCACACTGACACCTGCTATGTACATGTGATACACAGGTGTGCACACTGACGCCTGCTATGTGCATGTACATGATACACAGTAGTGCACACTGACACCTGCTATGTGCATGTACATGATACACAGTAGTGCACACTGACACCTGCTATGTGCATGTACATGTGATACACAGGTGTGCACACTGACACCTGCTATGTGCATGTACATGTGATACACAGTAGTGCACACTGACACCGGCTATGTACATGTGATACACAGGTGTGCACACTGACACCGGCTATGTACATGTGATACACAGGTGTGCACACTGACACCTGCTATGTACATGTGATACAGGTGTGCAGACCCCTGCCATATGCATGTCCACAGCTGGAGCTCAGCCCTAGGTCTGTTAATGTATGGAGCAGGTTTATAACATAAAGGGCACAGTTCTGCTCATGTAATAATCCCCACCAGTGAATTAGTTAAGCACAAGAAAAACTGCATTGTATCTCTGCAAGGACATGTGGGGGCGCAGGTCGTTGTCATGGCAAAGACTACAGTCCCCAAACTAGCTACTTGTGCAGTGCTCCTGGGACATGTAGTGTATAAATCTCCTGCTCCATACTGTGCAATGTGTATAGGACTACAGTACCCGGCATGCAATACTGTGCTGTATGCGGAGGCGGGAGGCTTCTGTGCATCTGCCGCCCTCTAGTGTTTATTTGTGAATATTGCACGCTGCTACCTGTGAGCTGCAGTACAGATCGGGGCTATCACAATCCGAGGTAAGAGCCTGGTATTAGTGGGGCTGCTGCACTGGGCATCAATCTAATCACTGATTACTGGAGGGTTTTATAGATGAATTCAGCAAAACCCTATGTATCATAGTGTTTCCATCATAGGCTTGTTCCCATTGCTGCACTGATCTGCATTACTTACATTGCATGTAATCAGTCCTGCATTACATATACATATAGTACCACATGCAAGAACATGTACTGTGACATGTGTGCATTGTATGGATATTTACAAGATCTGTTTTATGATCATCTGAACAATTGCTGCTTTCTGTGATCTCTGCAGTGCCCCTCTCTGCTAAGTGTGGGTTACAGTGTGACTGTATAAGATACTGTACTGACCTCACTAGTACATCAATTACACAGAGATAACCAATACATGCCCTGAAATGGCACAGTGCTAATAAATACTATGTATTATTATGTTATGTCTCCCAGTAATATTGTATACATTTATGGCACTTTATAATCTGTGCAGAATATTAGGATATTATACTGTTTTATGGTATATGCATTTATTACATTTGCTATGTCCAGGAGTCAACTGAATGTTTAGATTTCTGATGTTTAGTCGTTCGGTCATGTCTGACTCTCTGTAACCCTATGGACCTCAGCCCACCAGGCATAATCATTGTGTCTCCAGCTGTGCTTATCCATAAGGTTATATTGGCAAAGACACCGGAGAGGGTTGCCAGCTCCTTCTCCAGTCGACCGCAATTTGTCTGACCTCTCTCACCAACTTGGGTGACCCTACATGGTATAGTTCACAGCTCCATTGAAGTACACAAGCTCCTTCACCACGACCATGTAGCAATCCAGAAGGTGGATATGTTTATACTGAGACATTTTAGCCATAAAATATTTATGAAGCAAAAGTTATATTTTGGGAACTTGGTTTAGCAGATAGCTAAGATGCATTATTATCATTTATCCCAGCTATGTTCATGTATCTGCATATAGAGTGATTAGGGAAGGGTAACATAGTGTTGTGCTCCCCCTAACACAACTTGGGGAGAGTGGTTGGTAACATCTACATCCGGGGGTTTGTGACTCGGATATATCTGTTTTGGATAATTTTGGAGAGCAGCAGATTTTCATATTTTCACCATACTTTAAATTTTATTTTTGCTTTTGCCGTAAACACAAAGAAATTAGCTTTTTTTGGTCATATATCCTTATAATAAATGATTACAGCCCATCTCTCACCCTAGTGTCCCAGAAATGTGAAAGGACGGGCATGTCTCTTGGGTGTACCTTCGTCCATGTGCCAGAAGTTTGGAGCCCTGGCATTATGGAAACTGCATAGTAACTTAAAGGCATATCTAATTTTCCTGGATTATGAATGCACCTGGTGGAGGAGAATCAATAGTGTATGAAAGCATTTTTTTGCATTAAAAAATACCAAATTAAAAATCATTAAACTCGACCTAAAGTTTCCTAAATCGCTTGAGTTTGCAAGCAATTGATTTTGAGCGTTAACACCTCTGAAAATCCCTGCTAAAATTAGCATAAAATTAATTTTGTTTTGGACAGGCAGCTTATAACATTGTTTCAATTTGTGATAGCAGTTTGTGCAGCAAAGCATCATGGAATATGTAGTCTTGTTTTTCCCTTTTTCTAGCTCAGACTTTGCCATGTAGATCTCTACACTGAGCTGCTGTTGGCTGATAGGTTAGTATAAGGTTAAAAATGTAACCAAATGCAGTGTTTCTATTGGTAGGTATGCAGCTCTGGGGGTGTGGACAACAAATTTTTAAATAAAATAAATCTGTATATGTATAGAATGTCTCAATGTAATGTATGGAGGTAAAAGCAGGGAAACTCAAATATAACTTTAATTATGTACTGTAGAAATTCTCTCATATATGTCTTCATTAATTTATTACCTCAATTAGCAAACTTACAGTTTGGTGCAGGTTGGTGATACTAAAACCCTACTACGTCTCTCCTTTTTTACTCTCGTAATGTGAAGCAAACTTGAAAGGATTAATTCTCGTGTATTATATTATGTTATATACAATGGTTCAAAGTTCCTTAAAAAAAATGTGTAGTTACCATAACTTATTTGTGATGCCAAATTCTGTGAGAAAAAGAAACTTTTAGTGTGTCACATTTTAATTACTTTCTGACATCCTGATAAAGCTATGTTCGTGTTAATCATCTGTTTGCAGGTCTATAATATGCACAATAGATATAGTTATGAATGGCTGCTCCCCATTTTGTGCGTGTAGAGGCCAGATAGCTGTGGTCACTTGTTCTGAGCCGTGGGAGGATATTGTGACTTCCTTAGCAAACTGACAAACGGTTAAAACCTCGCTCTATGTTTTTAAGTTTTAATAATAAACGAGAACTTCTCTTCATGGCATCATGAGTGACTAACGCACTTGGGGCCATATTCAATTGAGGTTTCGGAAGATCCAGTGAGGATGCAGGCTACTTTGCTATTCAATTGGCATTTTTTTTGCGGGCTTGGATCATCTTCTGAGTTACGGGCTTGAAAACTCTGCGATGGTTAAACTTATAACTTACAGCCTCCAGCTCTTGATCTTTCACTTTTGCAGGGCTAAAATCGCAAATGGCTATTCAATTGCTCCAATTCCCAAAGGCCGCAAATGTTTTCACACCTGTAATTGGCAAATGAAGGAAAAAATCCTACGAGTGCTAGAGAGGACCCGCAAGGGGGTTTAACCCCTGCCCGCAGCACTGTAAATGCAAATAAAAATTAATACTGCAATTTATATGACGGGGAAAGTAATGATAGACATTCAAATTAATTGCACAACAGTCTCAAGCCCGCAAATCGACAAAAATACATTTTATTTTAATCTGGGGGCTTAATCGGTCTCGGGTATCAATGAGTTAATACATATCCGGACACCCATATGGACTAGAACAGTATTGGCATTCATTTTCATAATTCTGTATTTCTCGGGTTTGCGAGTCTGATCGGATATCGGACCCCCGAATCTAATTGATTGACATGTAATCTCCATGTTTTACTCCTGTAATAATGACAGTCTCCTTCTCTATTGGCTGATTTCAAATTAATTGATCATGTTCCCGCCCTGAACTGCTCCAAACCAGTGCATGGTTTACGGAGTCGGCTTTGGTAACTTGCAGGCTTGAGCAATTGAATAGCATCGCAATCGGAGATGAACGGGAGCCCGCAACACACTTGGAGATATTCGGCTGTCTGCAATCGAGTTGCGGGCTTGGAATTGAATATGGCTCCTAGTGTTTAACATACTATACAGGTTACATATTCTTCTTTGTAAACATAAATACAAAGATACAGGAAATGATTATTATTATAATTTTACTGTTGCTTCTGATATATATTTCAGTAAAAATACGTAAAATGGCAGTTTAGTAGACAATGTAACAGCCTTCCAGTGAAAGTGGTACAAACAAGTAAAAAAAGCATTCCTAAAATATGCATGAGGCTACCCCATGAATTTATAAAACCAGGCTTTTTGCATAGCTAAAATTTGCAGACTAGATAATGGATATTGGTTCATATCTAATGATACAATCTTTATTTTTTATATTGTGCTGGGTTTTTTAATTATTACATTTATTCAGAGATTTTATTATCATAAAGTGAAAACTTTGACAGAGACCATACAGCTGGCAAGGGTGTTACAAAAAAACAGTTTATCCAAGCTATCTATCATCTAAAGTGAGTGTAAAAAAACCTTTAACTGTCACCTTCACCCCAAAATCTACTATAATAGTTATTAGCATTTGAGTAATTCCTGCGTGGTGTGTTCTGCGCAGGTGTTACTCACAAGCCACCAACTGTAAATACTGGTGATCGATCAACCACAAGAATACATAGATACCGCGCATGCGCGTTGGTGATCCCGGGGAGAGAGGGGACGGAGAAAGAGAGAGGGGACGGAGAAAGAGAGGTGGGAGGGAGAAAGCGAGAGAGAGAAGCGGGGGAGGGAGATAGAGAGGGGAGGAAGAAACAGAGACGGGGAGGGAGAAAGAGAGGGGAAGGAGAGGGAGGCAGGGGGAAAGGGAGGGAGAGGGCACACAGAGAGAGACAACACTTAGAGAGACAGAACAGACTATAGAATACCGTCATTTATAATGGGCAAGTTACTAGTCAATAATTAATGATGCCATCGCTAACGTGTAACAATTTTTGAGCATCTTAAGTTATCTAGAACTAAAAGAAACTTTAACCCCTAAGTGCACAAAGACAAAACATAATAAATTAGTACATTTATTACGTGTAAGTTCCCAGTATATATTAACAACATAATTAGACATGTATACACAATTATTTTTAATTCAATTGATCATTATTACAATAAAACAGGAACAAAAACTCAGAAAATCCTTTACATTAGATATAACTACAAGACAGGCTGTTTTAAGGATGCATTTTGGTGGATTTTGGATGGCTTGTTAATGCCCACAGAGTCCCACTTATATCTTTCACTGTTTCCCTAAGCGAGACAAATATCTCTGTCTTTATATAACTATTTAAGAGTTTTTTGGCTGAAACTTTACACACCTTTGACATCAATAAATGTATCTGTTAGGCATAAATCCTACCAGAAGAGTCTGAATATCTGGGTGAACCAAGGGCTCACTAGCACTGCCTAACATTCCTTATTCACAAAGAACAGAAAGTTAATAGGAATGTGTAACCTTTAATTACACAGCTGCACAAAGTTCTTACATTTTTCAATTATTATTTATGACAATAAAAATTTCCATCACTTGACAAGCCACACTATGTGAAGCCTAACTGTGCTCTCAGAAATCACTGTACCTTATCTATGACAAACTTTTTGTAGCACCATTAATACAGAGGTGAACAAACTGGAGAGGGTGGGGTTGATGGTTTGAGTGGAGGAGTGTTGCAACTATTAAGATATCACCAAAAAAATAACAGATTTTAATAACAAAATTAGTATTAAAGCACCTTATTAAATATGTCTGTCTGAATGTTATTATTTTATTTGGGCTGAAAACATTTGATTCCCAGTGGATTAAATAAAATATTTCCATGGATATGCAGCAAAAGTTGATTGTGTTTACAGCTCTTGCAATTGCGGCATTTCCTTTGAGAAATCAAATGCAATTTTCCCGGACAGGTTGTTTCCAACTGAAACTGTTAGAACTTTTTATTGAATAAACTGAAAATAACCTAATTTGCACATAGCTTCAAGAAACAAAATTTTTTTAGTGAGTCAAATTGCCCAAAACAAAAGCTTGTTGCCAAGGCAAATCACTTTGACATAGCAGGTCTCCAGCCAATAGGCATAGCATTGTGTTGATATAAGTTTGTGACTAAAAATTTAGCACCTCCAGCTAGACAAAGCCACGCCAATGACCTCATAGTGGATGGTGATCATCAGCAGAGCTTGATCTTTGAAAGGAAGTTAAATATTGAATGCTGCTTTTTTTTAAATAATTGAATATGATTTTAATTAATGATCAATAACTGAATCAGACATGTAGATCCCGTTGTTAGGGCCTTACATTGGTACTGTAAAGACTGATTTCTACCATAATTACGCAACAAATGTTATTAGTACTTTTCTTAATCCTGCTTTCTTTGACTAGCACTAACTTGATATCTGCATTTTTAAATCTGCATTTTCAATTACTTTTTGGATATTGGTTGTGTTTATCAGAATTCATAAGGTCTCGGATAGCTGTTCCTCCTGCGCCTCCCAGCATAGAAGGATATGTTAGAGGTGGGAATGGCCATTTGTAATGTGCTGAAAAGATTTATTGCATCCTTTTTTAAAGATCAAAAGCTTAAATGACACTAGGTTGTCAAGGATGTACAAAACTTACAATATTACTAGCAGCAGTGTAAGCCATGGGCATAAAATACTTTTTGGGAAAATCTGAATTTTTCAAGACTCTGTTTAAGGAATCCCATAGATCACATCCTCAGATCTGAATCATGAGGGCGTGCGTTTTTGCTATCAATGAAGAGAGGGATGGGAAGGAGGGAACAGAGAACCATGCAAAAGATCATTTGAAAAGACTGAAATAGTCGCAACAACCATTCCCTTTCACTGGCCCAGCATCAAAGGATGGAACCCCAGCTCTCAAACAAATATTTTTTTCATTGTTTTCAATTCTTTAGATTTTAAATTTTGTGAGTTTTCTTGCAAGGTGCTTTGGGGAAAGCACTAAGGACACTGGATGCGAAGATCAAGGACAGGTCCCTCCATTTTTGCAATGTGTTAATATTGCTATTGTTTTTTGCCTTGAACTTAACCCATGTATAACGCTATGGAATAGTAAATGTTTCTGATATTCAGTTGGCTACTTTTAGCTACTCACATTTCAATGGCGAGTTACAGGCTCGGAATCACTGCAGGTGTCAAAAACGTAACTCCGCCTTATCTCCTCCTTTGATGTTTCAAGCCCGTAAATGATACCAGTGCTAAAGATGCAAAATCCATATTCAATTACAACAATTCAACAAGTCCACCATTGCCGTTCAAACTCATAAATGACAAATGTATCAAAACATTATACAAGTGCTAGATATGACTCGCAAGTAGGTTAAACACCTGTTCGTAACACTGTAAAAGTAAATAAACACACACTACTGTACCTAAAAATAAAGGTAAAGCAATGAAAAGCATTACAATTACTGTATTTATGCAAATCTAGCGCCATCAAATCTAATGCGCACCCCAAATTTTGAACCCATGAATAAAAAAAAACGTTTTTGCTGACGAATGTAATGCGCTCTTTGTGTGCCACTGTGCTGGGACTCTCTAGGTGCCAGGCTCTGCGTGCCACTATGCTGGGGCTCTTTGTGTGCCAGGCTCTGTGTGCCACTGTGCTGGGGCTCTCTGGGTGTCAGGCTCTGTGTGCCATTGTACCGGGGCTCTCTGGGTGTCAGGCTCTGTGTGCCACTGTGCTGGGGCTCTGTGGGTGTCAGGCTCTGTATGCCATTGTACCGGGGCTCTCTGGGTGTCAGGCTCTGTGTGCCACTGTGCTGGGGCTCTGTGGGTGTCAGGCTCTGTGTGCCACTGTGCTGGGGCTCTGTGGGTGCCAGGCTCTGTGTGCCACTGTGCTGGGGCTCTCCGGGTGTCAGGCTCTGTGTGCCATTGTACCGGGGCTCTCTGGGTGTCAGGCTCTGTGTGCCACTGTGCTGGGGCTCTGTGGGTGCCAGGCTCTGTGTGCCACTCTGCTGGGGCTCTGTGGGTGCCACTTCCTCTGGCGGTCACCTACTCTAGAAAGCCGTGAAGCAGAGATGGTGGTGTTGCGGTATGTCCTGTGCATATTATACTTCTAAACACTAATTGATTGTAGTTTAAACTCCATGTTTTACTGATGTCATGATGACAGTTTCTAGTACTAGTATACCAAGACTATTCCTCAGCAGCACATTAGCACATGCTGCAGAGACATAGCCTGCCATTGGCTAGTACATCTAGCACTATAGACACATCACATGCATGAGCTACAGGGGGTGGATCTCTGCAGGGGCTATTTGGAAGGTTTCATTGAGTAAAAACAGAGCTTTTAAGAACTTGTTAAAAAAATTATATATAAATATGCATATAAACACTTAGATGTTTTTTTTTATATATTAAAAATAGGGAATCTTCCATATCCCTTTAAAGGCTTATAAACCACTACTGGTTAAGCAGTAAATTAAAGACATTAACCTAGCTTGTCACAGTACTTACTTTGGAAATACAATATATTATGGCATTTCTCACAGCTTGTTATATTATAGGCATGTATTGTACTCTGCATGGTACAGGACTATAGTTTAATATTGAATAGATAAGTTCTGCATGTATGCCATTAATAGTCACATGTTATACTGGAATTATTTTATACATAATGAAATATATTACAAATTTATTTAAAAGATGGAAGAATAAATATTTTAAACATAGCCTTAAACGCACTTGACCAGTGGTCCTTAAACTCCAGCCATTGAGGGACAGATCTTTTCACAATGCTCCCTAGAAACACTAGAATTGATAATGGACAGATTATCGGGGAAAATTACAAAAATACAACCTTTAAATTATTAACTATTATATACAACTCTACTACGCTATACTGACAAGCTACAGAATATAAAAAAATAATACATCCTGACATTTTTTACTTTTATCTGTATTTATGCTGCTGTGGAAACTATCACTTTAGTTTCTGCTGATCAGCTTCCTGACATGGGTGGAGATTTTGAATGGAATGGAAGGTTCTATTGGCACAACAGGAGCGTGGCAACTACTAAAACTGCCAGTTCTTTCAGTTGGAGCAACGGAGAACACGTTATCATTGGTTTCCATGGTTACTGGACATGACAGATACATATAAAAACATGTATGGGCTTATAAAACAGCCATATAGGAACAGAATACTACATATAATGATATAAAATAGGTAATACAAATAAAAAAGAATGTTTATTTTTTTAAGTTGCTCAAAACATTTTGTCCATTATCAATGTTAGTTCTTCAAGAGCTTATTTTAGTTTTGGACTTGACTATTTAAAGGGTCTCTGTTTCCGCAAAATCAAGTGATTTTTTTTAGGTTATTCTTAAAGAGCATGAAAAAAGGCATATACAGTGGGTATAAAAAGTCTACACACCCCTGTTAAAATGTCAGGTTTCTGTGATGTAAAAAAATTAGACAAAGATAAATCATTTCAAAACGTTTTCCACCTTTAATGTGACCTATAAACTGTACAACTAAATTGAAAAACAAACTGTAATCTTTTAGGTGGAGGGAAGAAAAATAAATAAATAAAAATAATGTGGTTGCATAAGTCTGTACACCCTCTTATAACTGGGGATGTAGCTGTGTTCAGAATTAAGCAATCACATCGTGTTAAATAGGAGTCAGCATACACCTGCCATCATTTAAAGTGCCTCTGATTAACCCCAAATAAAGTTCAGCTGCTCTAGTTGGTCTTTCCTGAAATTTTCTTAGTCGCATCCCACAGCAAAAGCCATGGTCCACAGAGAGCTTCCAAAGCATCCGAGGGATCTCATTGTTAAAAGGTATCAGTCCGGAGAAGGGTACAAAAGAATTCCCAAGGCATTAGATATACCATGGAACACAGTGAAGACATCATCAAGTGGAGAAAATATGGCACAACAGTGACATTACCAAGACATGGAGCTCCCTCCAAAATTGATGAAAAGACGAGAAGAAAACTGGTCTGGGAGGCTACCAAGAGGCCTACAGCAACATTAAAGGAGCTGCAGGAATATCTGGCAAGTACTGGCTCTGTGGTACATGTGACAACAATCTCCCGTATTCTTCATATGTCTGGGCTATGGGGTAGAGTGGCAAGACGAAAGCCTTTTCTTACGAAGAAAAACATCCAAGCCAGGCTACATTTTGCAAAAACACATCTGAAGTCTCCCAAAAGCATGTGGGAAAAGGTGTTATGGTCTGATGAAAACCAAGGTTGAACTTTTTGGCCATAATTCCAAAAGATGTGATTGGCGCAAAAACAACACTGCACATCACCAAAAGAACACCATACCCACAGTGAAGCATGGTGGTGGCAGCATCATGCTTTGGGGCTGTTTTTCTTCAGCTGGAACTGGGGCCTTAGTTAAGATAGAGGAAATTATGAACAGTTCCAAATACCAGTCAATATTGGCACAAAACCTTCAGGCTTCTGCTAGAAAGCTGAACATGAAGAGGAACTTCATCTTTCAGCATGACAACGACCCAAAGCATACATCCAAATCAACAAAGGAATGGCTTCACAAGAAGAAGATTAAAGTTTTGGAATGGCCCAGCCAGAGCCCAGAACTGAATCCAATTGAAAATCTGTGGGGTGATCTGAAGAGGGCTGTGCACAGGAGATGCCCTCACAATCTGACAGATTTGGAGTGTTTTTGCAAAGAAGAGTGGGCAAATCTTACCAAGTCAAAATGTGCCATGCTGATAGACTCATACCCAAAAAGACTGAGTGCTGTAATAAAATCAAAAGGTGCTTCAACAAAGTATTAGTTTAAGGGCGTGCATACTTATGCAACCATATTATTTTATTTTTATATTTTTTCTTCCCTCTACCTAAAAGATTTCAGTTTGTTTTTCAATTGAGTTGTACAGTTTATAGGTCACATTAAAGGTGGAAAAAGTTCTGAAATGATTTATCTTTGTCTCATTTTTTACAGCACAGAGACCTGACATTTTAACAGGGGTGTGTAGACTTTTTATATCCACTGTATGTTGTGTTATACATTTTTTTTAAATGTGAAATTCCATGTTGTTGTTGCTGTATTTATATTCAAATGAGCGGTTCATGCATATCAATTAGTTGATTAGAGGTGCTTATTGGGATTATAGTATGCTTGTCTGTATCTGTAGTAGCCAGAATAAAGACCTTCAACATTATCTGGCAGTTAAACTCCTCTCTTACCATTAAGTAGTCTGAGCCGCACATTAGTGTACTGAGCCTCAAAATCAATTGTAAATATTTCAGAAATGATTTAGTTTGGAGAAGAACTTTGAGTACAATGTATAGACAGCTCTTAAGGCTCTTTAAAATGAAATTAACTTCCTGTTGGGTTGATAGACTCTTTTTAAAGATATCCTTTGTTGGACACAGATGATGCAGTCAAAATGACAAATGGTTAACATCCCTGTGCTGTGAGAAAAATAAATAATTCTGTCCCTTACGTAGAGATATTTTTCCGCCTCGGTTCAGCTGACCACAGGAATGCCCATTTGGATTTCACATATACTCATACAGCTGTCATCCAGTCAGAGGCAGCCTCTATGTCTTTGCTGCTTCACCTGTGCTGTGACACTTTTGGGTAGATAATTCTTATTCTTATTTCCTTTATTTGTAACTAGCGACTTGCATGTAAAAAATTACAGCAAAATTTTTTGAAGGCAGGCAATGCTGTTTGCAACACAATGCAAGGCTCTCCCCCCTCTAATTTGCGGGCCTCGTGGTGAGCGCCTTTGGCGCTCATTGCGAGCCTCTCCCCACTCTCTGACCCCTGTGTCTGTTTCCCCCCCTCTCTTCCATGTGTCTGTTTCCGCCTATCTCCCTCCCCCCCTCCCTTCCATGTGTGTGTTTTCACCTCTCTCCCTGCCCTTTTTACCCCCTTATTTCCCTCCCCAGTGTCTCCCTCCCCCCTTTATCACCCCTCTGTCTCTTTACACCCTGTCCCCTGTGTCTTTCTCCTCTCTCTCCCTGCTCAAGTCTTGCGTGTCTTGCGATGAGCGCCATTGGTTCTTTTTTCTAAGTCTTGCGATGCTCACGATGAGCGGTTAATTGTTACTGTCTTCGGCCTCGTTTTGGGCCTTTTTCCAAACACTTACGGGTTTACAACTGGCATTTTTTCCTCGTTTTGTTGTAAAAACGCCAATTAAACCTCAAATTAGCTTGCAACCTAACTCACAGGCTCTCTGCCTCTCCCCCGTGCTGTGTGCGAGGTTGTAAGTTCATTTTTGAAGTAATTTGCATCTTTTGGCGGTCTTCCGACGGCTACAGAGTTACAGGGGTGGAAAAAAATGGCGTCTGTTAAAGTGGTATTTTTTTCAAAGTGTTGCGTGGCTCTCACTCATCATGTTCCTGGCAATGAGCACCTTTGGTGCTCATTGCTAGCATTTTTCAAAGTCTTGCGGGCCTTACGATAAGCACCTTCTACGCTAATTGCCAGCCATTTTCAAAGTCTTGCGGGCCTCACGCTGAGCTCCAAAGGCCTATAGCGGTCATCGCAAGGCCCGCAATGAGCTCCTTCTTCGCTCATTACTCATGCGCAAGCCCGTAGCTTTTAACATTGCGTGACCAACATTCGTAACTTACCACAACTATTAATATGTTAAGCAACATTCTGTAGCGCTTTACAGGGATAAGTTTAATTTAAAAACAATATTACTACAACGCAAAAGAATGGAGGGGGGGGGGGGTGCTGTTTTTTTTGGCTTAAAATCATGTGTGCATTATGAGATTGGAGTTTATTTTGATTTACATCCCCCCCTCATCTATTTTATTTATCTCACCCCTTGTTATGCGGAATACAAAAAAGAAAAAGCTTTGGGAATGGCTTGAGGTATATATACTACACTTAAGAGGAAGTAGACCTGCACATATTGTTTGATTGTACTATAAAAATAGAAACCTTTGTCTACATGAAGAGTTATAACTTGAAAATATGTATAGCCTCACATAAATCCTCTATATGTACCTGGTATGTATTCTTAACCTCCCAATAAAAATGATTGAGAAAAAAAATCAAGTGCGCACAGTGCTTTCCTTAAAGCACTTAGTAAGATTGCAAACTCATTAACTTAAAAACTAAAGGTATGGGTGAGGTATAGAAGAATGATGGATGTGTATCTTTAAGCAGGTGCCTTTTTGGTGAGGTTTTGAGGCAGGAGGATAGTCAAGTAGAGTGAGAAAAGGAGTTCCAAAGAATAGGGGCAGCACTAGAAAAGGCCTGAAGGCGGGAATGAGAAGAGGTGATAAGAGAGGAGGAAAGAAGAAGGTCGTTAGCAGAATGAAGAGGATGGTTGGGATAGTATTTAGAGACAAGAGCAGAGTTATAAGAGGGTGCATTATTATTGATGGCTTGATATGTTACGGTCAGGATTCAAAATGTTATTATGGATGCTACAGGATGCCAGTGGAGTGACTGACAGAGAGGGGTTGTAGACACTGAGCGTTGAGTTTGGTAGATGAGTCTAACAGAGGTGTTCATTATGGATTGGAGTGGAGAGAAAACGTGATGGGGAGGCCAGCAAGTAGCGAGCTGCAGTAGTTGAGGCAAGATATGATGAAACAATGGAGTCGAATTTTAGTTTTGTCTTGTGTAAGATAGTGACGTATTTTGACAGTTTTTTAGGTGAAAAAGACAAGATTTAATATGCTTCTAACTGGCAGCGGTGGCAGTTTTCCCTTATAGAAAATAGGCACTGCAACTTTTAGCAATATGCTTCTCAGTTCCTGCAGAGCTTAGTGGGGTTCTGGGTTTTTTTCAGGATGACTGAATAGTAACACCTAACCTCTATAGATTTTTTGTGGATTGAATACGTTTTTAGGACTGCTTTCTAGCACCTTAGTCATGCACCATTAAAATCACGACACCACATAGCTCTAGAGAAAGCACAAGTCACAGCCGAGCTCCCTACACACAGTGACAATAGCAAGGTACAATGACAACTTGACAGAAGTCTATTCAATCAGGCTGTGACATTGCAGTGACAGAATACTAGCTGCACGAGCCAAGCAGCCCACAATGGCATCAATTTCTGGTGAACAAACCTCCTACTCATTTCTTTCATCAGATTTCAGTTGTAGAGTAAAACCCTAAATCACATTCTTGCGTTTCAAAAAGTATAAATTTGATGTAGGCAATAATACCTTTTATGGGTTCAACGTCAGGGCTTTTTTTTGAGGTGTAATTATAGCTACACTGAGATAAATCTGTGCACAATATAATTTATTTTCAGGTTTTATTTTAAAAGGAACTAAAAAAACAAATCATAGGCGCTCAGTCAGAGAATGAACTAATGCAATAGGTTAGTTCTATGGATATTATAATCCACTCTGAGAGCAGCCTCTTTTAGCTGTGTCCCTTCACAGGGAGAAATATCCTGTAGTATATCAGTCTGGTCCCACTCACTAGAGTGATCCAGCCCCGAAATACCAGGCAATTCTACCCTGAACAGGAGAAACCGCAAACCCCAGACGTATGTTTCGGTCTTTTTTGGGCCTCATCAATGAGGTGTAGATGAACTCCCTCAAACACAGTGAGCAAGGAGTTCACGTCTGGGGTCCCCTTTCACCCTTAGGGAGATTAAGCCCCAAGGGTAATTTGAATAAACAAGCAAAAAAATTAGAGGCACTCAATCAGAGAATGAACTAACCTTAATAGGTTAGTTCTGTGGACATGATAAACCACCCTGAGAGCAACCTCTTTTAGCCACTTGTGCCCTTAACAGAGAGAAATATCTCATAAGAGTGATCCAGTCCCGAAATACCTGGCAATTCTTCATGAAAAAGGAGAAATCCCAGACGTAAGATTCAGCCTCTCTTGGGCCTTGTCAGCGGAGTGTAGCTGAACTTCCTAAGACACATTTTAAAAGGACATGGAAGGTTTGTGGATTTCACTAAAAATATCATATATGTATGTATCTATTTACTTTTATGTACTTTATTTTATTAAGAAGTGCTTAAAAGCTCTGCTTTTCTGCCTAAAATCATTTATTGTGTACCTTCATGGGTCTGCCCTCTTTAACTCATCCAACTCATAAATACACATAGTATGAAGTGCAGGAGTTTCAAATTAGCCTGTAAGTGACCCCTCTCAAGGAGCATGTTGCAGAATGTTACCAGTGATTGATTACTATGAGACAGTGCAACCCCTGTACTTAGAAGTACAAGTACACTGTCCTCATGAGCTGCAGAGAGGAGAAACCAATTAGAAGCTATTTGTAAGATTTTAGACAGATCTTTGATGCACTTCTTAATAAAATAAAGTGCACAAAAGTAAAGATATACATTGGTTTAGTATATTTTTAGTGAAATCCAAGTCCCTTTAAATAATATTTAAATGCAAGTTTGAGTTACAGTATGCAGTATTGAAGAACTAAACATCATAATGAAAAAAAAGTTTTTTTAAAAGTCTAAAAAAAAATACAGTCTTTAATTTTATAAACCACTATATGTTATTTTGCTGCCCAGGGATCATATATTAGAATAGTTATCTGTTTGAAGAGGGGATCTTGTATACTGATAACATTTAATTTGCAGTGAAAAAGGCTTTCCATCTATTAAATATCCACAAACAGCAATATCAAATATTTATTATACAGTGTTAGATCCTTTAAATAACCACAGCAGGAGCTAGTTATCCTTATCTGGCACTGATGTTTAATAAAATCCTTATTACATTCATTTAAAACCAATATTCACTATTACAATTTCTTTCAAATATCAGATTCTCAGGTTTCTGCACCCTGTATGAGGCCATCAAGGAGGTAGGAAAGGCTCTGACTGGGAGGCAGCACTAAAGGGCTTTCAGAACGGTGAATATAGATAGAGGCAAGGTTTTGCTCTGACTGGGACAGTGACCATTTTGTCCTGGCCGAATCGGCATATTTATACTGAGAGACTCCTGACAGTTACAAGTTTTACTTTATTTTTGGGGAGGTCATACAGGAGTAGCTTGAAGCGAAATGCTGCTTGAATGTTCCCGTCCCAGTATACACCTGAACATTGCAAGAGCAGTTTGCAGCATTTTAGGACCACCACTATACAATCTCCCTCCAATAGAATAGTGTATTCATTGTAGCCTCATATTTCCACTAGGGGGCAGCATATATATATGTGACTGGTGCAACTGATTAAGGCCACATCTGGCTTGAACTCACTTGAGGCCAGAAATACAAACTAAATAAATATTCCAGACCAGAGCTTTGCTGGACTTGTTGCCACATAAAAGAGACATTAACAGATGACAGTGTAGGACCTCAAACAATTTAAATTAGATTAAGAAAGCATACCGTATTTGTATTATATGTCTGAAACAAAAGCACCTCTACTAGGGTTGTTCAGTGTAAGGACCACTGTAGTCCTAAACACTGTATAATGGCCAATATTACAACTGAAAAGTGTAACACATTGTGAGCTCATTTGCATATCCCCGCCCAGTTTCACAGAGTACAGTGCAAACACTTTTTCTTGTTTTTGATTAGGAAACAAGCATATTAACTTGCTTTTAAAATTATATGCAAGTGAGATGTGTTATGAATGCATCTGATAGAGGAGAATTAGTAGTGTATGAAAACATTTTGTTGCATGAAAACATCCCAAAATAAACATGGATTAGCCTACCTTGAAGTTAGCAAAATGTTTTTTGGCATTTGCATTTTATCATGTACACTCCAATAAAACTCCACCTCAATTAGCATAACGTACAAATTTATGAAGTTAATTCAAGTTAATACATTGTATCATTCTTCACCTCCGTGACTTCTGGCATGTGCTCAGTACAAGAACTGTAACAGTTACTTCCTGTGCTCTGTACCAAAAAAGTAAAAACTTGTATCTTGTTGTATTTCCTGTGGGTACACTGCCGTATTTCCTGTGTGTACCCGGCTTATGTAAGCGTCCTGTGGGTGTGAACCTTTGGATTTGACTTTTGTGCAAATAACTTTGTAAGTAAACTGAACTTTTCTATTTAACACATGTTTTCATACACTACTAATTCTCCTCTATCAGATGCATTCATAGCCCAGCTCACTTGCATATACCTTTAACTTGCATGTAAATCAACACACAAATGTACTATTTTGCTTATTGTGCATTAAAAGAGAATGTGTTATACACTGCAATTTATTGCATGTAAAATAAAAAATATACACTAAACAAGACATAAGCAGAATAAAATGTGATTGATCAATGTTAACTCTAAAAGTAAATTAAAAATATCTTGAGAGAAAGGATAAAGAAGAAACCATGGAGAGCCTTATATTTGTGTTTACTACTCTGAATTACATTCAGAAGAATGGGGACAAAACACTGGGTTGTTCCCAAGAATCTGCTTTTTGTAATATTTCTGATGAGAAAACAATCTGGCCAGTATTACTTTAATGTAATATTTACACTACAGACAACCTATTTGTTTCTTACAAAATAAAGCTTTAAGACTGTTTACAGTTATATAGCATTAAAAATTGACTGAACCGACAGTATGTAATGCAGGGTGTCAGTCCTGGAAGTTAATTATATTCATATAGATAAATTGTAAGATGTATATGTAGAAAGGCCTTTTGGCCTGTGCTTGTGGGAGGGGCTAAGGGTTTAAAAACCCCTTCCCTCCCCTCAGTGTTGGAGATAGATAACGGAGGGCCGTGGTGTAACCCCCCCTCCTCTCGACCCATTCACTCCATTCACTTAGTGCTTCTCCTTCGGACCCTTTCCCATAAGAGTAAACCTTCCAAAGACCCCTTTCCATAGCTGTTTCCCTACCCTTACCAACCTCCTGTGTGTGCAAAGCTCCTCTGCCTGCATCACAGCTCCTTGACTTTCCAACAATATTCTCTCTCTCTCTCTCTCTCTCTCTCTCTCTCTCTCTCTCTCTCTCTCTCTCTCTCTCTCTCTCTCTATATATATATATATATATATATATATATATATATATATATATATATATACACTATCTCTACATAGCATCAAGTCCCTTTCAGCATCCATCCCACAGAGCACCCATCCCTCTTAGCATACATCCCTGCATAGATACCAGTCCTCGTCAGCATCCATCCCCGCACAGCTCCCACCTCACATAGCACCCATTCCTTACTCCTTTGTTCCCCTCACAGCATATATCCCCTGTACTTTCATGGCAATTTGCAGCCCTTGCTCTCTTGCCTTCTTCCCTGATACACATCCCCAGCATGCTGAGATCCTAAAAACTGCCACCTTTTGGAGCTTCAGCAGAAATTATCTTTTTTAAATAGGCACACACCATTTTCAGGCTGGGGGTGTGCAGCCAAGGAGGCACAGATTGGGGCTCAGGGGAGGCCCCATGGCCATGGCGGATTGGACCAGGGTGTGTGGCCCCAGAGGGCCCCTACACTGAAAAAAATCACATAGCATTGGGCCCCCAGAGGAGGGCCCTGGTGCACAGCACCACTTGCACCACTGATAGATCCGCCCTTGCCTCCGCTGCTAGTCATCTTACTTGTGAAATTCATTTTCAATCCCAGGAACACACCATTAACAATGTTTTTTCATTTTTTTTTTAATGCAAAGATACATTTTGTAATTTTTATCTCATATGTCATTCGTATCATGTAATTATAATCCTTTTTCTCATACATCATTTTGTTGCTTATGAAACATTTTCTTGTATTTAATCAAAATTCTTTATTTAACATTATCAACACCATTCCATACATGGTTGCATATTTTCATTATTATTTCATTCCTTATGCCCCCCTCCATTTTCTTGACCCCCACAGTAGTGTATTTTAACTTTGTAATTTTTTTTAAATGTTGGTACCTTCCCATCACTGGGGATACCCATGCTATTTTGGGCACCATTCTATTAATTCCTTTGATTCCAGCAACTTCAATTTCTAATTTAGAGCGCCGTCTAGGCAGTAGCATCCTAACTGTGCATGACGTGCTGTTACAAGCTCTATTTTTGAAGTTCTAGTGGTTAGAACTACAGCTTTCATTTCTTTTTGTGTCTAGTTCATTCCATTACCATCTATGTTGGTAGTATATATATTTTTTTGACATAGCTATTTGAATTATTCATTCCTAGTGCTTAATTAAAGTCGCACATCAATTTGTTGGTATTCATAGTATCATCTCAAATCGGAGGTATTCATTTTCATACCACAAGTCGGAGGTTTATCAGTTTCACGTCTTCTTATTAGTTCCTTATATATTTTATACCCCTTCACAAGATGACTATTAAAAAAACAAACCCATCCACTATTTCCTCATTGGTTCTAGATAACAACCTGATATTCTAAATTACATCCTTCATCATAGACCATAAAGGTCCAGACTCTGAAGGCAAGCCATCTCTAATATCCCAGAACAACAAGAGACAAGACATAACAAGTCATCCAGCTTTTAACTCATAAATAATTCCTAAGTTAATAGTGGAATTAACAGCTAAAGGAATTCAATTTGCTGCCAAAGCTGAACTATACAGACTATTGTTTGCTCCATCTACGTCCCAGGAGACCTCAAATTTCTCTAGAATGCCCTAATCTAAGATCTGCCACTGACTATCCTTCAATTGTTAAGGAACTCCTCAATAAAAAAATATAATAATATAAAAAAGTTACATTATGGGTCCGTTTTCCATTTCACCTTTTTCCTCCTTGGCCTAGCCAGTAGGAAATATTCTAGTAAAAAGAGATTAATCTTTGATCTTTCAGTCCTCATGACAAGCTTATTCAAAGCATTAATTCTCTAATTCCAGTAAATACAATTTCCAGATATGCCTTCATTCATGACCAAACAACCCCTCAAATTACTACGTAAAGACTTTTTCTAAGAAAAGAACATTTTTTAATCAAAAGAAAGATTGTGGCATATTCAGCGCTATGTCAACATTCTTTAACATACCACCTTTTCCAATTGCTATTAATATAACTAGCGAATTGCCCGTAAAAAAATGACGACAATGAAATTGTAAGTGAGCTAATGCTATTTGGTGTATAATAATAAAATAACTAATAGATTTATAAAGTAATATACTTTACCTATTTTGAAGTAATATATGCAGGAAGCATTGTGTTGAAGAGCTGGCAATCTGTTTTGATGTTGCTGCAGCATTAGTGGTGTGGAGCTGCTGTGTAAGCATGATGAATGTGTGTAGTGTAATAGTGTGCGTGACAAAACCGTTAGCGTAGTTGTGTACTTCCGCATTGGCGTAAAATGGTGGGTAATGTGTGGTATGCGTCTTAGCGGAATATCCGTAGGTCTTTTGTGGTGTTTTGCGAGTTTCTTGTGGTGTTTTGCGTGTTTAGAGTGCTGTAACCTCATTTTCGTTTTGTTTGGCAGCCATTTTTTCCCTCGCTTAGCGATTTTCTTAGTGTTTAAACTTTTATTTTGATTTAAATTAAGGTGTAAGTTGCTTTTTTGAGGTCCTGGATGCTCCCTCTTGCTGTAGGTAAGCTTTTATTTGTGTGTTGTGTGTATTTCTTGTATTTTAATGTTTTTATGTTCGCGGGTTGCGGGCGATTTTTGCGAGGTCGTAATGTGTGCTAACGTGTCTCGTATGGTGTTTGCTTTTGTAGCCTCGTTTTCGTTTTGTTCGGCGGCCATTTTTTCTCTCGCTTAGCAAATTTTTTAGTGTCTAAACTCTTTTATTTTGAGTGAAATGAAGGTGTAAGTTGCATTTTTGAGGTCCTGGATGGTCCCTCTTGCTGTAGTTAAGCTTTTTATGTATGTGCTGTGTGTAATTTTGTAATGTTCACGAGTTGCGTCCGAGTGTTGCGAGGTCGTAATGTGTGTTAACGTGTCTCGTATGTTGTTTGCGTTGCGAGGTAAAGTTTGCGAGGGTCATAGTTGGTGTGTCGTGTTGTTTGCGTTGCGACGTAAAGTTTGCAAAGGGTCGCAGTTGCTGGCAAGGAACGCCTTCGGCGCTCCATTCCACCAACAGAGGCCCTCGCCCGCAGCCCTCGCTACGCGAGAGCCGCAAGCGTTAGCAACAACTCGAATGCTCACAACTATATATGTGACTAGCGACTTGCCCGTCAAAGAATGACGGCAAGATCAAGTTTTTTCCCAAACATTTCTCCCTCCCATGTCTCTTTCCCTCCCCCCTCCTGTTTCTCTTTGCCCTCTCTCTCCCTCCCTTGTCTCTCTTTGCCCCCTATATCCATCCCCTGTCTCTCTTTGCCCAATCTATCCCTCCCCTGTCTCTCTTTGCCCAATCTATCCCTCCCCTGTCTCTCTTTGCCCAATCTATCCCTCCCCTGTCTCTCTTTGCCCCTACTATCCCTCCCCTATCTCTCTTTGCCTCCACTCTCCCTCCCCTGTCTCCCATTCTCCCCATCGCCCTCCCCTGTGTCTCTTCCCCCTCTACCTCCCCTGTGTCTCTTTCCCCACTCCCTCCCCTGTACCCCCCTCCCTCCTCTGACTCTTTGCCCCCTTCTCCCTTCCCTGTGTCTCACCTACCTCTCATGGCTCCCTTCCCCCATCCTGTCTCCCTTCTCCCTGCTTGTGACCCCCACTTCATTACCTCCTGGGTTCTTCTCCCACTGGATCTCTGCAGATGGCTGTCTGTGTGGGGAGCAGCGGTGGGCTCAATCCTCATCTCTGTCCTGTCTGCTTGTTGAGGCAGAGATGTGAAGCAGCTGCGTGGAGCTGCCGAGGAGGGAGCCCTGGGGGAGAAGCCAGCCGCAGGCCAACCAGCACAGGCCCAGATCGGAGCCCCGCGGCTCCATCTCCAGGAAAGGCTCATCCTTGTACACCCAACGGGGGTAAGTTTATTGCGGGCCTCGCGATCCTCTCCCCCCTCTACATTGCAGCCTTAGGCCTGTGGCTCATGTATCAGATCCCCGCCCCCTGCGGCCTGTCCTCGGAGCCCAGCTCAAGGAAGTAGCTGCTGAAGAACCCAGCTGCAGGCCAGACAGCACAGGCCGGGATCGGAGGCTCCTCCTTGTACCCCAACTGTCCTGCCTCCCTGGAGCTGCCTCCTGCAGCACTGATACCTGGAAGTGCTGGCTAGGTGTCTGAGCTTCCCGTGCAGGCGCCTGGGGTGATGTGGGCCGCTGGGGAGCATGGCAGCATCAGTGGCAGGGTCCTGGCAGTGCTGGCTGGGTGTCTGAGCTTCCCTGCAGCCTGGGGTGATGTGGGCTGCTGGGGAGCATCAGTGGGGCAGGGGGTGCCGTGCAGGCGCCTCGGGTGATGTGGGCCACTGGGGAGCGTTGCCAGCAACTGCGGCCCTCGCTTTGCGCGGCCGCAGCGTTAGCAACAACCCGCATGCTCACAACTATATATGTGATTATTAAAGCTTCTGTATACTGAGACTTAGATAATTTACAGCTGCTAACTATAATCCAAACTTTTTGACCAAATCCTGTTTAGTCAAAAAAAATAACTTTTCTGAATTTAATGTGCCTAAAGTAAAAAAAAAAAAGTTTAGGACCATACATTTATAATTGTTTTGTATTGTTTTATTTTATTTAATTATGTTTAATTATGTTTACTACCTCTCATTAAAGTGAGAAAATAGAACTTATTTTTGTTAGATCAGTAACTACTGTATACGATTTCCTTATACGCCGCTATAAATTCCAGCTTTTATAGATATTTAACATAAAGCTGAGAGGTAAATACTAAATAATAATAAAAAAATAAATAAAAAGACAGACCTCATAATCTTTGTAAAACAAAGTAATTAATACAAAGTACATCATAACATTTATTAATCTTATTGTTAATATATCTCTCGTTTGCTTTAAATGCTTTCACTTAATATGTACTTTTTTGATTTTACTAATGGAACTTTGATGCAATGTTACTAATTTTGAGGTTTAATTAAAATAAATTACAAGAAAAGAAAGGAAAAAATAAATTATCTGCCAATCATAATCAAGTTTTATGCTACAGTCAATGGTGTCCCATCAAAACTATTGATTCATGAATTAATTTCAGAACAGCAACTGATTCCCATAGCCCATCACTGCCTTATAATAGCAAACATCTTTTCACATCTGTGTTTCACATTTATTTGAGAATAATGTTAAAAAGTCAAAAACTCAACCTAAATAACTACTCAGGACATTTATTTAGAATTAAAGCTGCTTCAGCCGCATCCAAAAACAAAATAACCTATTCATGTTATAAAAAATGAGAAATCTTGCTGTTATTTACACTATATTACAAACCCAAGGTACAAACGCAAATCAGCTTTTGAAAGGTTCTTTCATAATATATTTAAAGTTTGAAATCATTTATGTCTTCTCCTTTTGCAGCCCTCTTAGCAGGCAAATCTTATGACATACATTTATGCCAAAATGTTATACATTATTTTACTTTCATCATAGCATCTTCTGTTTTTGATAACTTAGCCCCGACTACAAATATAGGTTAACAGAATCAGAAGAGGCATTTACTGGTATATATGTCAAATTTCAAGAAAAACTAAGGGCCCTATTAAATTCTCCTTCGTAGTTCTCTCGGTGCTCGCAAAAGGCAGTTTTCCTGCTGTTTGCGAGTACAGAATCTCTCGCAGCCTGCTTTGCGATAGGACTGCGAGAAAATGGCCAAGAATAGGCTACGAGAGAGCTACGTCGCCTTAAATCTACGCATGATTCTCGCATATCGTAAGAATCCCTACGTGGACAAAAAGTGCACGCAAGGGATCCGAAAGCCTCTACGTGCTGCCTCGGAACAGCCCGAGACAGCAGTGTGAGGCTCCCCCCTGCACCCTATACACATCCCCATGCTGCAGGGGTCTCTATCAGCACCCCCACATTAACCCCTTGCAGCGGGGGTCCCCTATCTGCATAGATCAGGCCCCCCGCTGCATTTCAAACTTTTAAATTCCCTGCCGCGGCTCCTTAAAGGGGCCGCGGCACACTATTACCCAATCCCGGCCTCGGCACCGAAAATTAACCCCCCTCTATGCTGGGGGTCCCCATCGGGACCCCTGAAGTGTCCCCACATAAACTCATTGCAGGGGGGGTCCCCGATCTGCATAGATCAGGCCCCCCGCTGCATTTCAAACTTTTAAATTCCCTGCCGCGGCTCCTTAAAGGGGCCGCGGCACACTATTACCCAATCCCGGCCGCGGCACCTAAAATTACCCCCCTTTATGCTGGGGGTCCCCATCGGGACCCCCGAAGTGTCCCCACATAAACCCATTGCAGGGGGGGGCCCCGATCTGCATAGATCAGGCCCCCCGCTGCATTTCAAACTTTTAAATTCCCCGCCGCGGCTCCTTAAAGGGGCCGCGGCACACTATTACCCAATCCCGGCCGCGGCACCTAAAATTACCCCCCTCTATGCTGGGGGTCCCCATCGGGACTCCCGAAGTGTCCCCACATAAACCCATTGCAGGGGGGGTCCCCGATCTGTATGATCAGCCCCCCCGCTGCATTTCAAACTTTTAAATTCCCCGCCGCGGCTCCTTAAAGAGGCCGCGGCACACTATTACCCAATCCTGGCCGCGGCACCTAAAATTAACCCCCCTCTATGCTGGGGGTCCCCATCGGGACCCCCGAAGTGTCCCCACATTAACCCCCTGCAGCGGGGGTCCCCGATCGGCACCGATCGTGACCCTGCTGCAATTCAATTTTAAATTTCCCGCCTCGCGGGTCCTTAAAGGACCGTAAAGGTCCTGAAAGGACTCGCACTAAAAATATTAACCCCAGGCAACTATAATTACCCCATTAACTCATGCTGGTCAATACAGACCACCATTAGGCCTAAATTAACCCATTAACTCATGGTGGTCAATACAGACCACCATAAGGCCTTAATTAACCCATTAACTCATGGTGGTCAATACAGACCACCATAAGGCCTAAATTAACCCATTAACTCATGGTGGTCAATACAGACCACCATAAGGCCTAAATTAACCCATTAACTCATGGTGGTCAATACAGACCACCATAAGGCCTTAATTAACCCATTAACTCATGTTGGTCAATACAGACCACCATAAGGCCTTAATTAACCCATTAACTCATGGTGGTCAATACAGACCACCATAAGGCCTTAATTAACCCATTAACTCATGGTGGTCAATACAGACCACCATAAGGCCTTAATTAACCCATTAACTCATGGTGGTCAATACAGACCACCATAAGGCCTAAATTAACCCATTAACTCATGGTGGTCAATACAGACCACCATAAGGCCTTAATTAACCCATTAACTCATGGTGGTCAATACAGACCACCATAAGGCTCTATTTAACCCCATCAGTCCCATAAGGGTATATTATTACCTTTATGGGCCTGTTACAACCCAACATTAACCACATAAGTGCCATGACGGTCCTCAAGGACCATCATGACACTAACTACAAACACTACACTATAACCCCCAATAAACCATTTAATCTAAACTAACCCCCCTCTACACTAATCTATTAACACTTACACTACCTACCTACACTACCTACCCCCTAATAAACCTCCCCAACACTCTAATTACAAAAAAAAACCTACCTTACAGAAAACAAAAAAACCTACAGTACAGAAAACAAAAAAACCTACCTTACAGAAAACAAAAAAACCTACAGTACAGAAAACAAAAAAATACATTACAACCCCACTCCCCACTACAGAAAATAAAAAAATTACACACCTGAAAAGGAAAGACAGATAAACACAATACAATACATACATATAATACATGACATACAATACATGACATTACATACATTACATATAATATATTACATATAATATATTAAATATAATATATTACATATAATATATTACATACAATACATGACATTACATACATTACATATAATATATTAAATATAATATATTACATATAATATATTACATACAATACATGACATACAATACATGACATTACATACATTACATATAATATATTACATATAATATATTAAATATAATATATTACATATAATATATTACATACAATACATGACATTACATACATTACATATAATATATTAAATATAATATATTACATATAATATATTACATACAATACATGACATTACATACATTACATATAATATATTAAATAAATTTTTTACATATAATATATTACATACAATACATGACATACAATACATGACATTACATACATTACATATAATATATTAAATATAATATATTACATATAATATATTACATACAATACATGACATTACATACATTACATATAATATATTACATATAATATATTACATATAGTCCAAATCAAATACCCCCTATCTATCTAACATACAATCTATTTAATTTAAAATAAATCCTAACTATATCAAATACATCCCCCTATCTATCTAATATACAATAAATCCTAACTACATACACAGACCCTTATTCTAAAATAAAAAAAAATAATTACAGTCCTAACTACACAGACCCTAATTCTAAGCTGAAATAAAATAATTAAGACCACTTACCTTTAAGATGTTGCTTCAGATCACTAACCTATGGGTCAAACAAAACAAAATAATTAGTACAAAACATTAACATCAAATAAATAAACATTATATACATTCTAAATATTCAACTCACCTTTACATCATGTCCCGTCATTGTTTAGCTCTTCCGGCGCTGCCCTGTTAAAAAAAAACACAATACATGAATACATTAATACAATATATAAACAATAAATAAAATAAACATATAAACATCTAAATATACATTTAACTTACCTCCCCGCGATGTCCCCGGCCTTCTCTCCTTCAGCCCCGGCTGGGCCGCGGAACCATCCGCGCTCTAAAATAAAACAAACAAAAAAACTAACGGAGGTCTGCACTGGCAGACCTCCCCGATGCTAGTGAGCCTCCCGGAGTCCTTTCCGGGAGGAAATTGGCATTGGCGGCTTGTGATTGGCTGAAAATGCTGTCTATCAATTTCAGCCAATCAAAAGTCGTCAATGTGTGAGCCAATCAGGATGGGATACACCCCAATATCCCACCCTGATTGGCTAAAACACTTGTCTATCTTTCTGGGAACCAATCACAAGGCTCAGATGCCTTCAGCCAATCAATATGGGATACACCCCCACGGAGTGATTGGTAGAAGACATCTGCGCATCCTGATTGGCTCCTACATTGACGACTTTTGATTGGCTGACAGCTTTTTCAGCCAATTACAAGCCGCCAAGCCAATTTCCTCCCGGAAAGGACTCCGGGAGGCTCACTAGCATCGGGGAGGTCTGCCAGTGCAGACCTCCGTTAGTTTTTTTTTTTGTTTTTTTTTTAGAGCGCGGATGGTTCCGCGGCCCAGCCGGGGCTGAAGGAGAGAAGGCCGGGGACATCGCGGGGAGGTAATTTAAATGTATATTTCGATGTTTATATGTTTATTTTATTTATTGTTTATATATTGTATTAATGTATTCATGTATTCATGTATTGTGTTTTTTTTTAACAGGGCAGCGCCGGAAGAGCTAAACAATGACGGGACATGATGTAAAGGTGAGTTGAATATTTAGAATGTATGTAATGTTTATTTATTTGATGTTAATGTTTTGTACTAATTATTTTGTTTTGTTTGACCCATAGGTTAGTGATCTGAAGCAACATCTTAAAGGTAAGTGGTCTTAATTATTTTATTTAAGCTTAGAATTAGGGTCTGTGTAGTTAGGACTGTAATTATTTTATTTTATTTTAGAATAAGGGTCTGTGTATGTAGTTAGGATTTATTGTATATTAGATAGGGGGATGTATTTGATATAGTTAGGATTTATTTTAAATTAAATAGATTGTATGTTAGATAGATAGGGGGTATTTGATTTGGACTATATGTAATATATTATATGTAATATATTATATGTAATATATTATATGTAATGTATGTAATGTCATGTATTGTATGTAATATATTATATGTAATATATTATATTTAATATATTATATGTAATATAGTATATGTAATGTATGTAATGTCATGTATTGTATGTCATGTATTGTATGTAATATATTATATTTAATATATTATATTTAATATATTATATGTAATATATTATATTTAATATATTATATGTAATATATTATATTTAATATATTATATGTAATGTATGTAATGTCATGTATTGTATGTAATGTATTATATGTATGTATTGTATTGTGTTTATCTGTCTTTCCTTTTCAGGTGTGTAATTTTTTTTTTTTCTGTAGTGGGGAGTGGGGTTGTAATGTATTTTTTTGTTTTCTGTACTGTAGGTTTTTTTGTTTTCTGTACTGTAGGTTTTTTTGTTTTCTGTACTGTAGGTTTTTTTGTTTTCTGTAAGGTAGGTTTTTTTGTTTTCTGTACTGTAGGTTTTTTTGTTTTCTGTAAGGTAGTTTTTTTTTGTTTTCTGTAAGGTAGGTTTTTTTGTTTTCTGTACTGTAGGTTTTTTTGTTTTCTGTAAGGTAGGTTTTTTTGTTTTCTGTAAGGTAGTTTTTTTTGTTTTCTTTACTGTAGGTTTTTTTGTTTTCTGTAAGGTAGGTTTTTTTGTTTTCTGTACTGTAGGTTTTTTTGTAATTAGAGTGTTGGGGAGCTTTATTAGGGGGTAGGTAGTGTAGGTAGGTAGTGTAAGTGTTAATAGATTAGTGTAGAGGGGGGTTAGTTTAGATTAAATGGTTTATTGGGGGTTATAGTGTAGTGTTTGTAGTTAGTGTCATGATGGTCCTTGAGGACCGTCATGGCACTTATGTGTTTAATGTTGGGTTGTAGTTTGCCGTGGCCCCTTTAAGGAGCAGCGGCGGGGAATTTAAAAGTTTGAAATGCAGCGGGGGGCCTGATCTATGCAGATCGGGGCCCCCCTTTGCAATGTGTTAATGTGGAGACAATTCGGGGGCCCCCCCAGCATAGAGGGGGGTTAATTTTTTGGGCCGCGGCCAGGATTGGCAATTAGTGTGCCGCGGGCCCTTTAAGGAGCCGCGGCGGGGAATTTAAAAGTTTTAAATGCAGCGGGGGCCTGATCGCTGCCGATCGGGGACCTCCGCTGCAAGGGGTTAATGTGTGGGGGCTGCGGGGGTTCCTATGGACCCCTGCAGCAAGGTGTTCATGTTAGGACACTTCGGGGGTCCCGACGGGGACCCCCGCATTGGGAGGGGTTAATTTTAGGTGCGGGGGGGGGGGGGGTATTTGGAGTACCCCCACGGCAGGGCTTATGTGGGGGACTGCCGCGAAGGTCCCTTTTAGGACCCCCGCAGCAATTGATGAGGAGTGGGAGCCTGCGATATCATCTCGCAGGCTGTCACTCCTCATGTACATTTACGCAGTGTAGATACGTACGGCCCTGCTGCGTAGCTCATACGTTGCTAGCAGCAGGGCTAATTTAATAGCATTGGAACTTAGAGAAACTTTGCAGTACGTAGGGCTTAAGTAGAAGCCTCTTATTTACGAGGCTGGAATTTAATGAGGCCCTAAATGTTTGAATAGTGAATGGATTTGTGTTTGTGCTTGATAACGTGGAGCCAAGTGACCATATGTGTAGGCATTATAATGGATGGTTATGTTGTAATGATTAGGGGCCTTATGTTATATTATTTATTATTTGTAATTAACTGATTTGTCAGTCCTGAAATTGATACATTAGTTAGTATGGAGTGTTTTTAGTGTATCCATGTAGGTATCCCATGTGTTAATAGCAATAAGGGAATGTTTCAGTGAGAACTCAGACACTTGACTTGTTGGATCCCAACTGGAGATCAGACTGTGTATAGCGGTAGGTGGGCATTGGTACCAAGTGGTAGCAGTGTGCCATATCTACTTGAAGATCTACATAAAACTCCTTCTTACAAATGTCCAGATAAACATATTTTGACACAAGAAGGGGGGCCCCAAAGAGTTTTCATAGTCTAAAGTCAGCTTCCTCAGGAGTCTTCCAGTACCTGTAGAATATTTGAAATTTTAGCTGCTAAATATTTTTTTAATTTGTTCTTACACACTCTTGAACAGGTCAACACCCCTCCTTATCAGTGCCAGTAACATATAATCGCATTGTCAATTATCTCACGCTTCCACTCAAAAATATATTTTTTTCTTGGCTTCAATTAAAAAAAACAGTCCCTTTAACCCAGTTGTGTATTAATAACATTGCTTTTCTACGGGTGCATTGTTGAAGTGTTGTTGTGTTTGTGTCAGCTGAATGTGCAGCACTCAATGCCAGCACATCTGAAAGCAATTTCCTTCTTAGTGGCTTAAGAAACACAGGCTTGTGGCAGGTCTCTTTTGTCTTACAATGTTTTGTCCACATTTAACTGAAAGTTGTATGAAAAGTTATACAATTAATTTGAAATAAGCCTATAATAGAATTAGGTATTATAGAAACAAATGTGTATATTTAAAGAGTCAGGGAAAACATGGAGAAGCTAATGAAACTAGCTTTAATTAAAAAAAAAGACAGTGTTTACAGTTTAGCTTTCAGCTGCCCTCTTCTGACCATATGTCATGGAAGGGAGTAAATATCCAATACTAGAAGCTCAAATAATATAACAAATTCCCACACAGTCACTGTCTTTTCTTACCCTCCACTGCTCAGCAGACAAAACACACCCTTCAGGCTCCGAACTAGCAGAAAGTGCTGAGGACAAAAATATGGAACCTTCTATTTACAAGCATATACTTGAAATATTACGATCATCTATCAAATTATTTAATGCTTAGATTGTAAGTTTGCAAGTTTTTAATCGTATAGAATGATTGAAAAACTACTCTATATGCAAGATTATAAACTCAAACACTGGGCTCTCTTTTCATTTAATCTATATTGATATTGTTTTTATCTTCTGTTCGTCCTATGTATGGCGCTGCAGAATATGTTGTTGCATTATAAATATTAGATAATAATAATAATAATGCTCACAGCTTGCGCTGCTGCTAAGGTTAGTCATTTACATACTTTACAAACATTACGTTTTTTGGTAAACAAATCGAAATCATTATGAAATTGTTAAACTTTTGATCACCATTCTACATTTTTCTACCTCTTTTATCCTTCATTTGGGGGGGCACAATTTATGTTTTTGAGTGCTGATTTGATTTAGGATGAGACACACAGTTCATAATCCTATAGTTGTTGAGTGGATGGTTCACAGTTCTTTTTGTGGCTGGAGACCCCTTTGGGATTGGTATCATTTAAATGCTCCTCAAGGCTTCCTGAACCAGGAAGATTAAGGAGCTGCCTATCATTGGAAGTATCCATCCTGATGAAAAAAAAAAAAAAAAAAACTAATTGATAATGCTGTAGTAGGTCTCTGGGCCTTTCGGCTAATGTCCACAAAGACAAAGATGGAAGATCCTTCCATTTCTGGTCACTAGGGTATGGTTTTACAAAGGCACGGTCTTTGATTTTGGAATAAAAACCTGTGAATAAGATATCTTGCACTGTATACTTCCCTTAAGGCTATATTCCAAATGCTTTCTGAGAGCAGAGCACAATGACAAAATGTTTTTTTTTTTTTAAACTGAGGCAAAAAGGTGAAATTCCAATGCTCGAAGAAGTCAATCTATTCAGAAACCCTGTCCTGTACCACTTTCACATCTGGCTGCCCGAGTCAGCATTAACTCACATCTCAACCTTCCCATCTAGAGTGTATGGACCTAACTGCAGGATCTTCAACTCCTTTTGAACATGTCTGTATAATGAAATAAGTAATTATATGACAATATGTTATCGCTAAATCCAAATAGCAACGTGAGTGTCTTTCTATATGAATAACAGTACTCGGTACTATTAATCAATTATCATTTTTCCATTGAAATAATTATGTCTCTCCATTTTTTTTCAAGCAATCATTGGCGTTTGCTTTTTGCCAGATTGTCAGGTTCCACAGACTGACCATATTAGGAGTGATTTGTATTCTAGTCAACTTGTTGTGACCATATATAGCCTACATTATAATAGTGGGCCCAGTTGGTACTTGTGTGTATCCAGCTCACAGCCTAGATACTTCTCTCTCTAATTAGCATTGGATATTTCTCCAGTGATAGGTAATTGTGGCATAATGCTTAAACATTTCATATTTTATGTTTCACTTCAAAAAACAGTACTAGAAAAACAACTTATTCTATTTCTAGTTAAAATAAAATAAAAATAACCTCACTAACATTTTGATAATGCTACATTTCCTATGTATACTATCAAGTTGCTGTACTGTTCATTTTTTCTAAATAGTTAGGTGTGATCCATAGAATTTACTACAAATAAAGCCACATTTGAAATGATGTAGTTACATATTTGCTAGATTTAGGTTGGAGTATATGCTTTGATAATAGGAGAGGTATACATTGTTAGGTATCTGGTTTGTGTGCATTGTTATTTATGTTGTCTCCAGGATGTCACCTTAAGATCCTGCTACATATTATACTTTGGAGAAGTATATAAAATAACTCTGATTTTTTTTTTTTTTCTTCCTGTATGATTTTCTTTGGGTTTTCTTGCTCGTTCAGCATTGCTTACATTTTCAGATTAAACATTAACTACTATAATTATGGTTTGTAGGCAAAGTATTTTACTGCTTTGATCCAGTAAATGCACAGTGTTTAGGGACATCCCAAAGTAAGCTGGGTGTAATGGCTTATGTGGTTACAAACTAGCTGATGTGCTGTGCTGTGATGTTTGAAGTGATGATTATCTGTCCTCCTCTGCACAGTGACTCTTATCATCCTTGACTTCCTTCCGGTATGTATATGATGCATTTCTATACAATGATACAGCTTTATAGAAATTAAAGGATTGCTGTAGTGCTATATTTAAACTATGTTCTTTTCAGGAACTTCACTTCATAATGGACAAACTGTTAACAAATACTATCTTTAATTGATTAACTTTCATATGCTGTTATGAGGTGATGGAATCTATCATTTTCGTTTCTGTTGATCTACTTCCACAGATTGGAATAGACCTTGAATATAGAGGAAGCTTCTACTGTATCTACACAATGAAAATGTGTCAACTAAGAATGCAAATGCTTTTAATAGGACTCATGGAATAATAACAGACATAACTGATAGATGGGAGACTGTTTTAGGTTTGACCAATGTTAGTCATCTAATAATTGTAAACTAGCATAATGCATTCGCAAGCTAAAATATATAGAATCTAATTTAAAAGTCTTTTATCTGTATGTAAAGTGATGTCAAAAAGTGAGTACATACTCTTTCGATTCTGTGGTTTTACAAAATTATATCTTATCGTTACACTAGTAACTTACCCGGCAAAAATAACAGCATAATCTTTGAAGTGTCTCTCACCCCCTCCCCTGTGTCTCTCACCCCCTCCCCTGTGTCTCTCCCCCCTCCCCTGTGTCTCTCCCCCCTCCCCTGTGTCTCTTCCCCCCCTCTCCCTCCCCTGAGTCTCTTTCCCCCCCTCTCCTTCCCATGTGTAGGTGGGAGCGTTACACACTTTGACAACTATTATATGTGACTAGTCGTTTGACCGTCATAAATGACGGGATAATATATATTTTTCCCCCACTCCCCTTCCCCTGTATCTCTTTCCCTCCCCTGTGTCTCTTCCCTTCCCCTTTCCCCTTCTGTCTCTTTCCTCCCCCTCTCCCTCGCCAGTGTCTCTCCCCCCTCTCCTGTGTCTCTCCTCCCACCCCTGTGTCTCTTCCCCCCACTCTTCCCCCTCCCCTGTATCGCTTTCCCCATGTCTCTTCCCCCGTGTGTCTCCCTCCCGTGTCATTGCCCCCGCTCCCTCGTGTTTCTTTCCCCCTCCTCCCTCCCCTGTGTCTCTTCTCCCACTCTCTCCCCTGTATGTCTTAAACCCTCCCTTGTGTCTTTTTCCCCTATATATCTGCCTCCCTCCATTGTGTCTCTTTCCCCTTTCCCCGTGTCTCTTTCTTCCCTCCTTCTCCCTGCCCTGTGTCTTTCCACCCCCCTGTGTCTCTTCGCAGCTAAAAGCCACACATGGCGATTGCAAGCAACGTAACTGTGTACGCTCCTTTTGGAGCGTTACACACTTACAACAATTATATTGGTGATAGTGAGAAATGTCAGTTACAAATGGAGGAAGTTCAAGATGATCTGCCAATTTGCCTAAGAATTGCCATCCCAGCAAATTCTACAATCAGACCGTAAACTAACCCAAGATTGGGCAGAGAACCTCAGAAGTTACACCTACAGCCCCCTGTCAATACAGTAAATATTAGAGATAATTAGTGAATCATTAGGAAACAACTGAAAAAGTATGACTTCTGTGGATGAGCCATCAGGAGAAAGCTCCTTCTCCCCAAAACAACATTGCTGCTAGCCAAAAAATGTCTGCAACAATGACCTCTTTATTAAATGGAGTTGTTTGGCTGTAATGTCTGGTGAAAAACAAACACTACATATCCCCCCATCAGCCTCATACTGGTGAGTGGATGGTGTTATTGGCATGCTATCTAGAACTTCTACCAAGTCCACCATGACCTCCTCTGTATACCAGCATCTCCTAAAGGGAAATGTGAGAGCATCTTTGCAACAGCTAAGCTAATTGGATCATGCAACAGGAAAATGATCCAGACCTCAACCCATCCAGATGCTGTGGTTCGACTGATAAAGTCTTACATGGAAACATTTACTTCAAATTAAAGGTTTTCAAAATGATAGTAAATTGTAGGGTGCACTTACTTTTTCAGACAATCGTACTAAATGATGGCTTATCTTTTACTCAATATATGACACCACAAAATTAATAATTTGGTGATATTTGTAACATAAGATTGTATTTATTTACTTTTAGGTGAAAATTATTTGAAGGTCAGATATGTCTCAGCATGTAAAAGTGTTTTTTTCTGTCACTGCCACAATGTTCTAGACATATTTTTTTAGGTGTCCTCATGGATTGTTTGGTCGTGGACTGTTGTCATTGAGCTTTTTCTAGCTGTTCCAAGAGCCCCAGATATTACACTGTATGTCTTCAGCATTGGTGAGTCTGGAAAGAGAAATGCATAACAGTCTAGCCGGAAGGCGTTCAATAAAAATATACAGAATAAGTGTGAGTTAGTGAATTAATGATACTCATTGAGCAATGTGATTGGAATATCATAGCTATTCAATTGCTCCGATTCCCCCTCATTAACCAATCCGTCAAGCCACAAATGGCAAATATCTAACCCCAAGTTAATGGTACCAAGGAGGTCTCGCAAAGGGCTTAATGACAAATTGGAGCACTGTAAAAGCAAATAAAAAAGCAATACTGTACTTTTATTAAGAGTGAGAGTGATTTTAGGTCTTAGAATTAATAGCAGAATATTCTCCAATACTTTATTTCATGTTCAATTTTCATGTTATATCTATCACGGCAATCAATGTGAAGTCCTACGGGCTTCAACCTCCAAGTCCGTAGGACTTTGAAATCCAACCTCTATTTTTCAAAGTACAACGGGCTTGGAGGTTGAAGCCCGTAGGACTTTGAAAAATAGAGGTTGGATTTCAAAGTCCTACGGCCTTCTCTTACGAGTTACGGGCTTGGAGGTTGGTCATGATGATGATCTCTGTTTCCATTGGCTGTTTCTGCATTGGGAGTTATGGGCTTGCTCCCCTAACATGTTCAAGCCCGGAAATGGGAGCCCCAAATTGAATGAGGCTCATAGTTTTGGGAAGGGCTCCAGATCAGAAGACTTGGAAAGCCTTACTAGTATGCAGAATAGGACTCCAGTAATGACAAATTGAGAGTTACATTTTAAATAAACATACACATACTGTTTTGCTTTTGCATTTCTTTTTGGCGTAAAACCACTCATTTATTCTTAAATAGAGTGGTCCTTTAACAGGTGCCCAAATGTACGTTGTCCCAATTTTGTATACTAACTGGGAAATTTGATAGGAAAATGGGGGGGGGGGGGGGGTCACAACAGGAATGAGAAAGTGGAAGTTATGGGAACAAGGTGAAGGGGAAAAATGTGAACTTACAAGGTAACCCACTAATGATAACCTATCTCACTTAAGGGACCACAAATGCTATTCACTAAAAATAGCAGTACAATAGGGATAACCTTTTCTTGTACACATTAAAACATGGTAAAAGCTTGATGGGAAATAGGTATATTTGAATTAATGGGTAACAGCGGTGTATATTTAGGAGAGATGTTTGAATTACAGTCTGGGGAGATGTGACATATATATTCTTGGTATGGAGAAAGAAAAAGTACTGTTGACAGTGGGAGCACATTCCCACTCCATAGATTATGGTGGCTCATGGAAAATCCTGGCTGTTTTTTGCCCACCACTTTTGGATCCCATTTACTTTTTAATATATTATGATATGTGAGCATCCTTTGAAAGTGGAAAAACACACTACAGGCTCATCCAACTTGGATGTAATGTCCTTAAAACAAGGCTCAGTAGTGTGTGTGGCCTCCACGTGCCTGTATGACCTTCCTACAACGCCTGTGCATGCTCCTATTGTGGTGGCGGATGGTCTCCTGAGGGATCTCCTACCAGACCTGGACTAAAGCATCTGCCAACTCCTGTCTGTGGTGCAACGTGACGTTGGTGGATGGAGCGAGACATGATGTCTCAGATGTGCTTAATTGGATTCAGGTCTGGGGAACGGGCGGGCCAGTCCATAGCATCAATGCCTTCGTCTTGCAGGAACTGCTGATACACTCCAGCCACATGAGGTCTAGCATTGTCTTGCCTTAGGAGGAACCCAGGGCCAACCGCACCAGCATATGGTCTCACAAGGGGTCGGAGGATCTCATCTTGGTACCTAATGGCAGTCAGGCTACCTCTGGTGAGCACATGGAGGGCTGTGTGGCCCCCCATAGAAATGCCACCGCACACCATTACTGTCCCACTGCCAAACCGGTCATGCTGGAGGATTTTGCAGGCAGCAGAACGTTCTCCACAGCGTCTCCAGACCCTGTCACGTCTGTCACATGTGCTCTGTGTGAACCTGCTTTCATCTGTGAAGAGCACAGGGCGCCAGTGGCGAATTTGCCAATCTTGGTGTTTTCTGGCAAATGCCAAACGTCCTGCACAGTGTTGGGCTGTAAGCACAACCCCCACCTGTGGACGTCGGTCCCTCATACCACCCTCATGGAGTCTGTTTCTGACCGTTTGAGCAGACACATGCACATTTGTGGCCTGCTGGAGGTCATTTTGCAGGGCTCTGGCAGTGCTCCTCCTGTTCCTCCTTGCACAAAGGCGGAGGTAGCGGTCCTGATGCTGGGTTGTTGCCCTCATACAGCCTCCTCCACATCTCCTAATGTACTGGCCTGTCTCCTGTTATCGCCTCCATGCTCTGGACACTACTCTGACAGACACAGCAAACCTTCTTGCCACAGCTCGCATTGATGTACCATCCTGGATGAGCTGCACTACCTGAGCCACTTGTGTGGGTTGTAGACTCTGTCTCATGCTACCACTAGAGTGAAAGCACCGCCAGCATTAAAAAGTGACCAAAACATCAGCCAGAAAGCATAGGAACTGAGAAGTGGTCTGTGGTCACCACCTGCAGAATCACTTCTTTATTGGGGTGTCTTGCTAATTGCCTATAATTTCCACCTGCTGTCTATCCCATTTGCACAACAGCATGTGAAATTGATTGTTACTCAGTGTTGCTTCCTAAGTGGACAGTTTGATTTTACAGAAGTGTGATTGACTTGGAGTTACATTGTGTTGTTTAAGTGTTCCCTTTATTTTTTTGAGCAGTGTATATATATATATATATATATATATATATTTTTTTTTTTTTTTTTTTTTTTTTTTTTTTTTTTCTTGTACTGGCTTGTTGCTACGCAATATCTTGTCATTTGTCACCAATGTGAAGCAGCAAGCAGTTTTATACTAACTCTCCTTCTGTAATTCTAGGAGAATCTTGTGTTGAGGCAATCGCCTACTACCTGAACACTTAATGACTCATAAAGCATGTTATTATGCTCATCTCCAACTCTATGCTAAAACTTAAGTTCTAATAATATTAATAGACCACATTTAAATATGCAAAAATATTTGCATTCATTGGAAGCATTACTGTATAAGGTACAATACATTGCATATAATTACTTTTATTTATTTTTTTATGTATAAAGCATCAATATTTGCTGCTGTACTGTACAAGGGTACATTAAAGTTGCAAATATTTGCATCCCCCCTCTCCAACACTAAAATCCCCATGGCCAATGAACATGCGTCTGTCCTGGCACAGGGAAATCTGAATCTCTGCTGTTACTAGTAAAATGTTGATACATTTGCACCAAAGCCATAATTCAAAGAAAGAGTTGCCACTTTAAGTACTATTTTTGCAACTGGCACACCAAAAATGATTTTGTCAAATTAAATGCATATTTCAGTTTCATGGATAATGCATACATCTGATAGAGGAGAATTAGTAGCGTACAAAAATTTTTTTTTTGCATTAAAAAGTTTCAAAATAAACATTATTAAACTTATCCTAATGCTTGCTAAATCTCTTGAGTTTGCTAGCAGTGGATTTTAAGAGTTAATACCCCTGAAAATCCCTGATAAAATTAGCATAAAATTGTTAATTTGTTTTGGCCAATCATAGACAGTTATAACATTGGTTTATGATGGCAGTTTGTGCAGCAAAAGCATCATGGGATGTGCAGTATTGTTTTTCCACTGCACAAGGAAGCAAGGAGGAGCTCAGACAATGATATGTGGATCTCTGCATATCATAACCATAATCATAACTAAATGTAGTGTTTCTATTGGTAGGTACACTGTTCCTATGTAAGGAGCTCTGGGGGTGTGGATAACAAATTGTATGTTTAAATGAAATAAATCTTTATGCCATCAGACTCGCAAAACCGCAAAATACAAAATAATAAAAATGAATGCTGATACTGTTCTAATCCATGTGGGTGGCTTGTATTAGCTCATTGATTCCCAAGAACGATATAACCCCGAACTGAAACATAAAAAAAAATATATATTTAATTGCGATTTGCAAGCTTGAGACTGTTGTGCAATTAATTCTAATGTCTTACATCGCTTTCCCTGCCATTTACAGTGCAGTATTGATTTTCTTTATTTGCATTTACAGTGCTACGGATATTTTCTATATTTGCCGTTTACGGGTGTGAAAACATTTGCGGGATTGTAGCAGTTGAATAGCGGTTTGCGATTTTAGCGATCGTAAACTCTTGCGCAAGGATTTCAAGCCCGTAACTCACAGACTGTTTGCAGCTCGCAAAAAGAGGCCAATTAAGTAGCAAATTAGCTTACGGGCTCCATTACGGGCGTCCGTAACTTACAATTGCACAATCGTAACTCTTGCGCAAGTATTTTAAGCCCTTAACCCATAGACTGTTTGCAGCTTGCAAAAAGAGGCAAATTTAGTAGCAAATTAGCTTACGGGCACCCGTAACTTACAATTGCACAATTGAATGAGGCTCTATTTTTTCAGTGTATTGTTATTAGCAAAAGTAAATCTACTGACAGATATCTTACTTTGAAACTTGCCTTTTTAGCAGACTCAGACACAGGCATCATTTCTCCTTGGCCAGCCAGTTATCAGTTGCATGTTGAATAACACACATTTTGTGGGATGGTGTCAGGTAATAGGTATAGTAATTGTTGCTCAAAGACTCTGATGTGAGATGCGCTGTTTAAACAGCATCAGTGTCATTCAGCAATGACTGCTATACCAGGGATTTACACAATGCTTTTGCTACTTCAAAGCTTTGGTGGCAGAGTGTAGTAATACTTCCCTGCAGCTGCGTGATCCATGCACCGTACAATACTGTATAATCAATGTAAATTTAGTTTCAGCTGAAACTATATTTTTAGTTTACTCTAATCACAATAAATTTAAATGTTGATAAAATGACATGGAATACAACAGTTTTTTCCTCCAAGCATTTAAAAGAGTATACTTTAACCATTACCAGTACTGGATCTACCTTTTTGGAGCCCCTAGGCAGTGAAATGGAGGAGCCCCTTTGAGTGAGTTTGCAAGGTATGCCTTTTCTGTGCATGTAAGTTCCTTTCTCTGTTGTAACTCTCTTGTTCTAGTGGTTACCCCATAGTAGCCAGTCTATGAACTGCAGCATTTCATTTTTTTTTAAGGCAGCAACCATTAAAAAAAAAAAAGTGGCACCCCACACAGCGAAGTGCCCCTGGGCTGCTGCCTAGTTGTCCTAATGGGTAATCCGGCCCTGGCCATTACAAAAGTTGTTGTTAGCATGAAAAAATATTGTTAGCATGAAAAACTTTATTGACACTAACAGTAAATGTGGAGAGCATACTTTAGTCTGTAGATCTCATTGTTTGGCAGAGACCTTTATATGAAAAATTAAAACACACTGTGACACATTATCAGATACCCTCTTGCTGATACAGGAAAGAAGAAAAAATATTTCCAAGTCCCTTAAATACTGATTTTTACTACTGGACAGTTATAAATGCAGGACAATTACATGCCACTGTATGTCTCTTTCTATTCACACATGGGATGAACTAATGCAATTTTACTCTATATATTTTATATCTTTAGTGTTGTATTAGACTATTTTTTCATTTAATGTCTGGTTTCATTATTGTATTACTGGTAAATTAAGGTCAATGGTATTCACATGGTAAAGACGTTGTCAAGGAAATGGATAAGGGAAGTAGTAAGAATAATGCTGTGAGTAACATTAAGGTTATTTATGTAAAGGGTTACATTTTGCTTCTGTTTTATCATCTTTAAATGTAACTTTGTTTCACAAAATTTACACAAGTGTCAAATAATATACTATCATTAGGATATATTCTACAGTATTTATCATTCAATGTTTCTTCATTCCATTACAATTCCCTTAAAGGACCATTGAAGTTCAAGTGTTAGTGAAGTATGTGACAAACTAACAACATTAACAGTTGTGTAAACCATTGGCAGTTTAAAGGCATATTAAAGTGAGCTGGGTTATGAATGCATCTGATAGAGGAGAATTAGTAGTTTTATGAAACAAATTGTTTGCATTAAAAAATACCAAAATAAACATTTAAACAGTTATCCTAAAGTTTGCTGAATTTCTTGCATTTGCAAACTGTTTTCTTTCAATGCTGACTGTTGACCGCCTGAAAATCCCAACTGAAATTAGCATAACTAATACATTGTATCTTTTTGGCCTGGGGATTGAGCTTTCAGCTTTCCTTTAGATTTCTGTAATACCCAGAACAAGATCTGTGTCCCTTCTTCATTCACTGATTGTTTTATCAATATCCCAGCTGATACTTCCCCCAGCCCCAGTGATTTACCCCATCACCTCCCCCAGCCCCAGTGAATTGCCCCCGTGATCTCTCCCAGCCCCAGTGAATTGCCCCATTTTGCTATTGGCACACTAAATATGATTTTGTCACATTAAAGGCATATTTCAGTTTTATGGATTATGCATGCATCTGATAGGATAATTAGTAGCGTACAAAAACATTTTTTTGCATAAAAAAATCCCAAAATAAACATTATTAAACTTATCCTAAAGCTTGCTAAATCTCCCCAGTGAATTGTCCTTGTGATCTCTCCCAGTCCCACTGAATTACCCCATTACCTCCCCAGCCCCTGAGATCTCTCACAACTCCAGTGAATTGCATGCACTCACTCACACATAGACACATGGTTTCAGTAAAATTTTATTTTGTTAGGATTTCTCAAGGAGAGGGTGTATGTCTAAAGAACAACTGTGTAACAGCTGAAGTATTTTTACTTGAATGTCAATGTACGGCCCTTTAAAGACCCAGTTTAGCTGCCTCATCTATGATGGCTGTATACAGCATTGCCGATTGGCCGCAAATTGAGCATGGTCACATGGACAGGGTGCAATTTTAGAAAATTGTACCCTGAGAAGCCTAGCTGAATGCTGGAGGTGTAAACAACCGTTTTTTTTTTTGTTAGTGCAAAGCTAGAAAAACATACTGCATGCAAATAAATGTAATCATACACTACTAATTCTCCTCTATCAGATGCATTCATAACCAAGCTCACTTGCTTATACCTTTAAGAGAAAATCTGACATTTTGAAAACTTTTTATGAAAGGAGGAATCCATGGTGTTTTTGTTCACTTTCTGGGAGCTGGATCACAAGGATGTGCTTTTATCTATCAGCAGGGAGGGGAGTCCGGAGAAGGAAACCGGAATTGGCAGAAAGCTCTGTTAGATAATTAGATCTGATTTAAACTCAAATGGGCCCAGAAACAGCTTGCATGAATAGATGCAACCACAGCTCTCCAAAAATGTAAATGCCTCTCTCACATACACAACCTTCATCAAGTCTTATTGGTGCTTTTAATGTTCAGCAGAGGCATCAACATTTTTTTTTTAAATTGAAAACTGTGTAAGCCATGGATATAAATGCATTTTCAGATAAAATCTTAATTTTAATAGACCCTACTAGTGTCAGTCCTAGTGACAGGATCATTCTCTTTTCGATGCATGAAGTGATCGTTACCGGCAAGGCAAGTAGGGACTTGCAAGTCTAATAATGAGCTGTCTTCTACTAAGCTTGTGCAGAGGAGGGGGAAGTTGTCATATACTGTAAGCTTATCTGAAATGACCAACAAGTCAATAAATCCTACTCTCCAATATAAATGATAACAATTAGCAGAGCTTAGACTCCAAGACCTTCATTCCATGGCCTCTGTGAGAAAATAAATGAGTGAAGTAAATTTTTTCGAGTTATCACATCACCTATGTAAATCTAACCTATGAGAAATGCCATTTGAATGCTCAAAATGTCCCTAATTTTGTAAGCCCTGAGTTCCTACCCCATAACTATTTTAAAAATTCAGATGCCTCCAATAACGATGGCTAATCTTGATGAAGTTTACTTACCTGAAGTTATAAATACCTACAGTTACTTACAATCCTTATAAAGGCTGAAAGATGCCTCTGAGAAGCCTGGATGCCTTAATTCTGTTGCTATGAATAAGCTGACATAGCTTAATTGTGACGGATGTGAGTCTTTATTTCTCAATTCTGACTCAGTTAATGGGTTAATACTGCTACCTTCTATGAGCCAGCGGTTCCCCGGGATCCCTCCTCAATACCCACTACCATCTATGATTGGGCTATCACCTGTGATTCCCCATAATAAATGCAAACCCATATAAGACGAGGTATTGCCCAATTAAAGTATAACTATTTCAATTTGTGCAATCTGATTGATTAAACTTTTAACCAATCGGATATGGCGTTGGAGTAATTCAGATACTCAATTCTAATTGGCTGAAATTTGCTTTTCAAAACTCTTGTAACTGTGAGCCCGCCTTCCGAGAGTTCTAAACAGGAGCCATGGAATGTAGGCCTAAGACACCTGGAAGTGGGAACGATGCAAACATATTATTCACAAGCGACTTGCCCGTCAAAAATGACTGCAAGAAAATGTGAAGCCTCGCAATGCTGTTTTAAAGCCTTACGATGAGGTTCTTTTTAAAAAAGTGTGCTACTACCACACAAGCTGAATCACCAGAATATGGAAAGGGGCTGTATTATTCAAAATTTAATTTTTTTTAGTAAACTTGCATATTTTACGAACTTGAAGTTTAATCTATACTGGTCCTTTAAGCACCCATTTAATGCACTACCCTGTTTGAATTGTAATCCTAGGATAAAGTTGTCTGACCAAAAATAATATCACCCCCTCCTATGTCTAGGAAACTCAACTTGGGGGGGGGGCAAGTACACTGTCCTGGTCATAGATTCAGTATGATCTTCTGCATTATTGATTAATTTAAAAATATTGTGTTGAAAACTTATTTAACACATTCTCAACACAATCATGCTGTTAGTGGAACCTAATCGGTGATATTTTAGGCAAAATCTCTTTATCTGTTTATTTCTAAGGCAGGTTTCCAACTCTTCAAGTGGCAAATGATCAGAGTAACATAATTTAAAAAAAACAAATTCTTTATTAATGCCAAAATGTTTAGTATTGGGCAAGCATGCAAAAATGAACAGAACAAAAAAAAGATAAAAAGATGTGGTTGGAGCAGAAGAGAGAATTTTAGATTCAAGATATATTGAATATTTAAAGAGCAAATAAGGACTCTGAAAAGTTGGAGGGGATATGTTGGAAGGCAAACTATTGAAAACTGTTCAAATGAAACAATAAAATAGAATTAAAGGTTTCTGTACTGTGCATGACCTTTAAACATATCTCAGTTTTGCTGAATTACCTGCTTTGCCCTCTCAGGCCTGTAATTATGCGTTTGTAATGTTCACTGTATCAGACTTAGCTCTGAGAGGGATATTTACTTGAAACCAAAGACTGTTCTATTTTTGTAAAATTATATGAAAAGCAGAACACGTCCGGCCACAGATTTTTCTTCCCCCAAACTATTCTTGTCAAAGTACAGATGTGACCTGTTGAGTGGAATGCCAGTGAACAACTGCACACTTATGGAAAGGGGTAGCAGCACTGAAATGGTTAATAATTGTGATATACTTTTTAGAGTGTTTTGCCTCCAGAATCCAAGAAACAGACTATAGCAATATCCCGTATCACCATATTTCTCAGGCAGCGCTATGTTATATTGGAGAGCCCTGAGCTGGGATTTAAATGGTCAAACGGAGTTTGGTCCTCAAAACTGCGATATCGTAAGGCTTAGTGCTAAGGAGCGCTCAAAGGGGTAGCGTTAAGCTGGGTATACCTATATCTTTTTTCCCCTTCAAAGGATTGGCTGAAGAAGTTATGTTTTGAAGTTTCACTGTAGAAATTCAGTAGCATTTTGCAGTCTAGGAATTAGATGGAGCATTGCTTGGAGCAGAAGGAGCAGGGACTGATCCAGTAAAGTAATTCAAGAATGAATGGAATATACAAAACATTTTCCCTTAGATTTGAGAGTATTGGTAAGGAAAATTGACTGACTAGATAGGCTGATTGGTTCATACCTGCCATTATAGCACAGTGTTATATTTTGAGTAAGAACTTGACTTGATTATGGGAAAATGTTTTACCTTGTGAAAAAATTAATTTGTTGTTGTTTAGTTGTTCAGTGGTGTCTGACTCTCTGTGACCTTATGGACTGCAACTCCATCAAGCTCTTGTTCATGGCTTCCATGATCTCACCTATCCATCTCCAGCTCTGCCTTACCCTTATTTAAGGGGCCTTCAATATTTTCCAGAGTCTTTTCTAGGAAGTCCTGCCTTGCCATGATATGGCCAAAATATTTGAACTTCAGCCTCATGATCATACCTTCCAGTGAACAGTTTGTTTTGCTTTCCTGTAATATTGATTGATTTGATCTTCTTGCAGTCCATCACAATTCAAAGGCATCAATTCTCCGGTTCTCAGACTTCTTTATGGTCCGGCTCTCACATCCTTATGCTAATACCATACTTTTTACTATGCAGACCTTTCCTGATAAAGTAATATATTTACTTTTTACTAGTTTGTCTAAGCTTGCCATAGCTTTCCTCCCCAGCAAAAGTCTTATAATTTCATGGCTAAAGTCACCATTTAAAGAGATCTTCGATCCCTGGAAAATAAAATCTGTCACTGCCTCCACTTCTTCCCCATCTATTTCCTAGGAACTGAGATAGCTGCTTGCCATGATCTTCGTTTTTTAACATTGATCAGCAGGCTAGCCTTTGTACTCTCTTCTTTCACTCTCATCAATATGTCCTTTAGTTCCTCAGCATCATCTTGTAGGATTTTGAAAAGCTCAGCTGGAATTCCATCGTCTCCTGCAGACATGATATCAGCAAGACAACCTAGGGCCCATCTCACTTCACTCTCCAAGATGTGTGGCTCCAGCTCCTTGTGCAAATTATTGAGGTCATCACTGAGATCCTTCCTGTATATATCTTCAGTCTATTCTTGCCAACTCTTCTTTATCTGATCTGCTTTTGTTAGGTCCCTGCCATTTTTGTCTTTTATGACGCCCACTTACACATTAAAGGATACTTTGAGATGACCAATTTTCTCTTGACTTTCCCATTGTGTTATTTTCTTCTATCTCTTTACAACTCTCATTGTAGAATGTCTCCTGGTCTCTTCTTGCTATCCTCTTGAATTCTGCATTCAGTTGGACAAATATGTTCCTGTCCCCACTACCTTTCACTTTCGTTTTTTCCTGAGCTACTTTCAAAGCCTCATCAGACAGCCAGTTTGTCTTCTTAGTTTATACTGTATTCTACTAATGTCTGACCTGCTTCATTGTGTTCTCCAAGACCAAACTTGTATCTTTTGGTTCCCTACTTTAGCATTCCAGTCTTTTATGATGAGAGTGAAATCCTTTTTGTATTATATCGATGACATGTTGAATATATTTGTAGAACTGGACAACTTCAGCCCCTTCCGCATCCATGGTTGGAACATAGACTTGGATTACTGTGATGTGAAATGGCTTACCATGAATTTAAATCATCCTGTCATTTATTGGGTTATAACCGAGTACTGCTTTGGCCATCCTTTGATTAGCTATGAGGGCTACTCCATTTCTTCTGTAGAAGATCTGGTCATGTTTGACCACAACCAGATGATCATGCATTTTTCTTTGCAGCAGTGGACTTTCCTTTCCCTTCCAGACACATCCGCAACTGGGTGTCCTCTCTGCTTTGGCCCAGCCACTTCATTAGATCTGGTGCTACTCGTACTCACCTTCTGCTCCTCCTCAGTAATGTGGTAAGCAACTTCTGACCTGAGGGGCTCATTTTTGGGTCTCTGGTTGTGCTTTTCCATAAAGTTATCCTAGAAAAGTTACTGGAGTAGATTGCTGTTCCTTCTCCAGTGGGCAGTGATTGTCTGACTTCTCTGCAATGACGTGTCCATCATGAGTGACCGTACGTGGTATAGGTCACAGCTTCATTGAAGTACACAAGCCCCTTCACCACTACAAGGTTGCGATCCAGAAGGGGGAAAAAAAGAAATACAGGCTCTTATTTATTAGATAGTATATGTATTTTCTAATTGTTAGTGTCCATTGTTGATTCGGCATATTGGACATTTTCCACTATCCCTCACATGCTAAGTACAAGACAGTTGCAAGTAAATTTGCAACTTGAAAAAGAAGTGTTAGTGATATGGCAGCTTCCACACAGTCCCAGAGTTTCCTAATGTTGGCAGATTTTTGCATAGTTTTTCCGAATCTTTATTAGTCCTTTAGATGCAAATGGCATTTTTCAATATATGTTGAAATTACAGTTGGGGTATTTAAGTACATGCTCAGTTTCACTCAAATTCTTCTTATTTTTAGTATTGTGACCTTTAAACTTCATGAAGCATATTTCACATGCAAAGTCAACTGATTCGTCATCGGGTCTGTTGAGCACATTGAGGAACGATGTTAAAAGAGCCTTTATGAAAAGATACACAGCTAGAGATTGTGATGGGGACAAACAAAGGTACTATTATTTCAGTAACACACAAGTGTATGTTGATACTCACGCAGTGGTATAAAGCATTCTGCCCTTCTAGGCTTGAACTTTTCAATATAAATAATGTTGGGGTTATACCCTGAAATTTTACAGAGCCATGTTCTAGCATTTTATACTCTGTGAGATTATACGAGTCAGCATTTATAGGGACATTATTGTTGTTGTTATTATTATTAATATTATTATTAATATTATTAATTTATTATATTTTATTTACAAAGCTCTTGTAGATTCCTTAGTGCTAGGGTACTATAAACTATGGACAAATTTTTTTTACCTAAGTATAGTAATCACTTAAAAGGCCTACACAGTGGAGAACTGAGAACACTGGAAGGATATTTTCAAGACTGGGCTTAGTATCCTATCCAATCGGCCCCACCTAATGCCTCCATGCAATTGTGTGTTTTACAGATGGCTTCCTGTGAGATAAGGGCCTCTGTTGTCTCACCCAAAGAAAAAATACTCAAGGAAGCTATTATAAAAGGACTGACAGACCATTTACTATTATCATCGCACCATGAATGTACTAGAAGTCCATGGCCAAAGCCCCAGAGATGCAGAAAAAAGATGGTCGCTATTGAACCTTTAGAAATTAGAGCTCACATAAAGAGGTTGCCAGTGTGACAGCCCATCCCAGAACATAATGCATGGAGTTTATGATGCGATGCATCGGGTGGAAGAGCCACTGCAGAATACACCCCAATATGTGGCTTTCTGCACCATTGGCGCTTCCTTCATGGAATTCAGTACCAAGATGACCTCAAACGAGGAGCATCAGATCAACCATTGCTTTTGTACCAGTTGAACCAGCAAACTCAGTGACCTACAGATTTTAGCCAGCTTTTTGAGTCTTGATTTTCTGTACAGATTGGCTAACTCTTATAAAAGGTCTACCTGGTACTTATTCCATAATGCTTAACTGATCCATTTTTGAATCCACATTGTAGGCTCACAATGTGTCCTGTTTTTCTCCTGTGTACTGAACCTCAAATAACTGATCTATTTTGCTTTCTCCCCATGATCATTTTTTATATTTGGAGGATTCCACTGTTGTATTATATCATTTCACCAAATATTGCAAGCATATTTGCTCATATTTAGTGTAAAACTGCCTTGAAACTTATTTTAGAATATAAAACTAGATATTACAGTTTCTTGAGTTCTCCTTCTCAGCAGTTGCCTTGAGGGTTTTCCCATATGAACTATGGGCCTCATTTAATTCAGGGCTGTTACTTGCAAGTAACTTTCCGATTTGCTACTTTTGGGCTAATTGCCCCAGTAGCTCTACTTTTGCTTACCTATTCAATTGGCCGGGCGCGCAAGTTAGTCCCCCTTCCTGATAATTGCAAACCATGCTGTCGGCAGTAAGCATTTGTGTGCTTGAACATGATCGCGGCCGCAAGCCTGTAACTTGTGTTTCAAGCCCGCAAACTCGGAGCACTGTAAATGATGTGGAACACAATGGGTGACATTAGAATTAAAAGCACAACATTCACAAGCTCGCACATCGCCAAAATATAATACTCTATTTCTTGTTTAATTTCCTCCCAAAGTCCTACGGGCTTGAATGACCTCCATGCCCGTAACTCGTTATTCAAGCCAGTAGGACTTCAATGAAATATGGAGGTTGGATTGCAAAAGTCCTAAGGGCTTGGAGGTTGAAGCCCGTAGGACTTGATGATGAAAATTAAACATGTAATATAGTATTTATTTTTGTCGATTTGCAAATTTGAGAATGTTGTGCTATTAATTCTAAGACCAAACATCACTTTCACTTCTAATAAAAGTACAGGATTGCTTTTTTATTTGCTTAATTAGTGCTACGATTTGTAATTAAGACTTTTGCAAGACCTCCTTGGTACCAGTAACCTGTTGTTCGTGTTTAGCCATTTACGGTATTGATGGAAGGGTAAATCGGAGCAACTGAATAGTGATTTGTGTATTTTGCGGCCGCAACTAGATTAAGAGGAAAGTAAGGGAGAGTAGCGCGCAATAAGTAACACGAACGGGGCCACGCAAGTAGGAGGCATTTGAATAGCAAAGTAACTTGCTATCTCTACTTGCGGCCACAATCTCAAGTAAGTAGCAATTGAATGAGGCTCTATGTTTCATACTGCACTTTGTTTAGTAATTGCTTAGATTATTCTCAAGCTCTCCAACATCTTTTACAGTTTTGCCTTATTTCCACTCCAATACAGGTTATTTATTACTTTAAAAGTCCAGCTTGAGCAAGTCATAACAATAAGCATTATCTGTCTTGGCTGGGATGTCCAGTTTGTTGTTTTTATTTACTTTTGAAGGAGATAGATGTGTATAAATTTACATCATTTTCTATAAATGCTCTCAAGCTATATTTATATACAAATATACAGTTTGGTTCCATGTGCTCATTATATTAATGTACAATATAGGGTGTTTAAATTGACTAGAATTTTGTATAAAACACACAGATAACATTTTTGCAACCAAAAATTGTCAGCAAAACTTCTGCCCAGCCTACCCTAGGGCTTAAAAGAGCATTACAAATGACGCATTTCATAAAAAAAAGTTAGCTTTATGTCACTTTAGCTTTAGATTGTGTATGCTTAAACACAAACATACATACACACAATATTATTATCCTTTATTTGTAACAGGGGTTAAGTACAAGTCAAAAACTATTTGAACACAATGCAAAAGTATACAAGGCCCTGTTATTGAACTTTCAATCCCTATAGCACCTAACAAGATTTAAAACTCGCAAACTTACATTCTAATATATATATATACTAGGAACTTGCCCGTCAAAAATGATGGGATTAAAATAGTAAGGCTGGCAATGCTGTTTGCCACACAATGTGAGGCTTTTACACCTCTGAGCACCTTTGTCGCTCATCGCGAGCCTCTCCCACTTGTACTTAAAATTTCCTGCTTTGCAGTGATCACCTTTGGCGCTCATCGCAATCCCCATGCTGATCGCCTTTGGCGCTCTTTGCAATTCTCCCGCTCGGGGTGCTCATTATGAGCCCCGCGATGAGCGCCTTTTGCACTCATCTTGTGGCCCACAATGAGCGCCTTTCGCGCTCTTTGTGAGCCTTTCCTCCCGCCTACTGTATGGTCCGCTCATTGCAGGGTTTGTTAACCTGCAAGTTTTGTGCTTGGGAATGCCATGTGTCTCTTTCCACCATCTCCCCCTTGTCCCTTCCTTGTGTGTGTGTCTGCTGAATGTTTGTGTGTTACGCGCTGAAGGCCGTCTGTTTTATTTTCAAAGTCCCGCGTGCCTGGCGTTGTTGGTGTAAGTGTTACGGTCTTTGCCGTCGTGTATTTTCTAAGTCCTGTGTGCCTGGCTTTGCTCAGCCTCGTTTTCATCCTGTTTCAGATTTTTTTTACGTTTTTCGTCCGCCATTTTTTTCCTTGCCAATTTTTGATTGAAGAAACCCCCCAAATATGGCTCAAAATCTTTTGCAACCTCACTCCCAGGCTTCCTGGCTCTCCCCCTGTGCCGTCACACATGCAAGCCTCGAGAAGCGAGACGAATCAGCAGCGCAGTACTCAGGCTACATTGTGAGGGTCACAATTGCGAGCCAAGCGCGTAACTCTAAAAACAAAAATGTAACCAATTGTTTCAACTGCGTTACCAAAATCACAAACGTTTCGAACAGTCGCAAGATCCACAACTATATATGTGATATGATATGTATAAATATATGTTTCCATTACACTGTGCTACTCTAATTTATTTGAAATATTCAGTAGCCAAAGGAAACTTAGAAGCCCAGGTAAAAGCGTGTTCCAGATACATTTCTGTTTCAATACTACCGTATAAAAATGTGTTTTGAAATTGTGGTAAAACATCAATACTCTTTCCTGCAGTTATTATACTGGCTGAATACAAAATACACTGTAAAAGTTCTAGGTGGACAGTCACAATAATATTTTAAGACATATTATAGGCCAGTTTCCACAAATTGAGCAACTATTTAGTTTAACATCATCAAAACGGCTGCTACGGTGGAAATGACCTCACTGTCTGTGCATTTTCCATGGAATACAGCAAAGGTTGTTTTCTTGTTCAGTTTAGTATTGAACAGAATATAAGATCGGTGGTTTATACAAAAGAATGTTCACTAAATTTGTGTGCAGCGAGTTGCTCTTTCACAAATGTGACACTGATATTAGTTCTGTTTTAAAGGGACACTAGTGGCAAAACCAGGCATGATCATTTGCATCCGCAATGATAAAGTCCTTTTAGCCCAATCATATAAAACTATTATTATTATTATTTTATATAGCCTCTTCTCAATTCAAGAAATGTGCCATGGTATTCTCTCTCTTTGTCTTTACACCCCTCAAAGTGAGTCACTGTATGAGGCGAGCAAGCTGTGATTCTCCATGTTGCATCTTCTAATACAAATACAGCATTGCCAGTAACTTCAATTGGTCCCCACAGTGATGCTCACTCCAGCACTAGAATGTATACCAAATGATGCCGACGACCAATTGGAAGCTCCTGACTAAGCTGTATGCATTAGTAGATGCAACATGCAGAATCACAGCTTGCTATATGCCCACCTCACACAGTAATAATTTCTGATGAATAGAAGGAGATAGTGAAGCAAGTGAGTTCACTGGTGGTCCAGTGGTTAGGACTCAGTGCTTTCACCACTACAACCTGGGCTTGATTCCAGTCATGGAATGAAGAGGTCACACCACCCTGAAGCCGAGCAGGGTGATAGTGGTCAGTACTTGGGAGCCCACTTAGGAATACCAGAAGCTTTATACTGTGGCCCACTGGAGAAGGAACTGGCAACCCACTCCACTATCTCTTCCATGAAAACCAAGTGGATGAGCATGGTGTCACGGAGAGTTGGACAGACCAACACAAACAGTGAAGCAAGCATGGCAAGCTTAGGGGCATTTAAAGACTAGTAATAGCTTTACCACTTCACCCTCCCTTTAACAGGAAAGGGGTACTATAGTGATATACTGTAGCTATATGGATGTAAATATGTTGAAAATGACCATGGATGTCAGTGCTAAAAATACAGAGCTGCCATGAAAATCTACTTACATTTTGTGAAAAGAGAGAAAACAATATGCAGTATTTCTGATCAAGAAATAGCACTTTTTAATGAGTACTCTGATAAATGACATTGTAAAACCAGGCACTGATAAAAGTATTGGTAAAACAGCTTTTATTTCTTTCAAATGTCTTTCTGGTATGCATTAAAGAAAGCTGGCTTTAAGCCTTACTAAACTGGCCCTGATGCTTGCAGTGCATGGTTTCTGCCAATACCTTCTCAAGCCTTCCTTCACGTGACTGTGTAGGTGTATAAGAAAACCTGAATTAATTGACTCCCAACACACAGTAATATGAGGAGGGAAGTCTTGCTTACTATTTTATTCTGAACATCTCAATGCAAATCTTACTGCATCGTCGCGTTGTAAAACGAATAAAATCCTTAAATTGATGTGCACTCACTTGAACCGATTAAAACCAGTGAAGATATCTGGGATTTCCTATATTTACTGGGCATTTTTGTTTGTACTCACAACAGCCCATGATCATCAGATTTGTTACTGACTTCCAGACCTTATTGTAGATGCTCAACAAACTTGGAGATGCATAGTATGGAGCTGGGTTGTCCAACCATTCAATTTGAGAAGCCACATTGGAAATTTTTTCTTTCTTAAACTGGAAGTGAGCCAGCTTCAAAAATAGTATTATGTACCCACTGTCGTCCTTGATTTAAAACTGTACATGAAAATAGACATGTTTGCAGAATATACACAATATACAGCAATTATGCTGCTGTGAATCTATAATTGTGGCTTCTTATGATTAACATCTTATGATAGAGGAGACTTTGAATGCAAATTGAGCTTTTTTTTCTGTTACAACAGGTACATGGTAGCTAAAACAGTGCTTTCAGTGGGACATTTGGAAGCTCATTCATTTATGAGAGCATATCTTTCTGAGAAAGAAACAGGCAGAATCATGTCAGAAAGGAAACGGAAGAAAAGAGTTGGAGAAGTAGAGACAATGCATTGCAAAGTTATTGTAGATCCTGGTATGTATGAATATACCGTATTGGTCCGAATATAAGCCGCACCCGCATATAAGCCGCACCCGTAAAAATAGAAAAAAGATAGTACTTAAATATAAGCAGCACCCGTAAAATTGGAGAGAAAAAGACTCTCAAAGTGATCAGCCATTGCAAGAAACAGGCTTTCTAATTAGCACTTTAGCTTTTTTTGCAGGTTACAGGCTTTACAGGATGTTAGAATCACTAAAACCGTAAATCGCTATTCAATACCGCAGTCTAAAGCACGAAAATCGGCACCCTTAACTCGTAATCGCGCAAATCGGCAGTAATTTTACGTTCGCGAATAGAAGACGCACACGTAACAAGCAAAGTTCGCAAATCGGCAATGATTTCCGCAAATATAAGCCGCACCGTAACTCGCAAGCTCAAAAATCGGAAAAAAGGGGCGGCTTATATTCGGACCATTATGGTATGTATTTGTGTTTCTATAGCGCCATCAATGTTTACAAAGCAATGTACAAACAATTAAAAGACAATCAGCCTCATTAAATTGTGGCTACATTTTAAAAAGTAGCCCGTAACTCCAAATTTACGGGTATAAAGTTAGCCCTGTAACGTAGCTTGCAGCCGACTTGCGTGTTAAGATGCAGGACGGCCAAGAATAGGCTACGTGTTGAGCAACGTTGAACTTTGCAGCCGAAAATCCTTTGATCCGTCAATCCCGTAACCGCTACGTTTTCAATTTAGCTATTAAATTGCAACATAGTCACTCGCTACCAAGCACGTAACGTCTGCTCGAGAGGACCCGCAAAGGGCGTAAAGTCCAATACGTAGCACTTGTAAATCAAATAAAAACTCACTACTGTACTAATATTGAAAGGGAAAGTGATGTTAGGTCTTAGAATTAATAGCACAACATTCTCAAGCCTGCAAATCGGCTCAGAAAAATTGTTGATTTCATGTATCTTTATTGTGTTATATCAATCCTGGCAATCAATGTGTTAATACATATACTGCACTTGCATGTGATAGAATATCATATTTGCGGCTTTATTAATATTGCATTATAACTGGAATGTGGGTTCGCTCGTAGCTCGTAATTGAACCCAGTAAGACCTTGAAATCCATCCTCCATTTTCTTGTGACACAATGATGACGATCTCTGTTGCCATTGCCTCCATCTCAACTCGTAACTATGTGCTTGCTTAATTGTTTGCGTTCTAGCCCGCAACTCCGACGGACGAGAACTGGTTTACAATTTAGCGTCTCTAGCTCGTAACTCGCAGCACTTTAATAGCGATGAAAAACGTCCAAATTTCTAAGGCTAAATGTAAGTGCACTTAAAATCCACCTTAACAAAAACTAATAAAAATAAATAAAATGTGTTTACAAGTGAAAGAGAATGAGAAAAGAGAGAATGTTGGAGAAAAAACATTGTGGAGAGGTAGTAAAAAGTAAGGCAGGATGAAAGAAGATATAGGAGTAGAGAGAAGAGCGAGAGTTAGAATGGAACCAAAACGTCCAGTAAATGGGCTGCAGTGTTGGAGAACTCTTGTAATTGTCACATAATGGTATATACGCCCATAGGATAACATAGTAAGGAGAGGTTCTCCAAAACTTCACTCTTTCGCACACCTGTACTAAAATAATACCAAGAAATGACAAATTAGACCCCAACTGCCCAGGACAGGATTTATTATGAGACAGTCTGTTTATAATGTTTCTTTTCATATTGTTTATCCTTAATTACAACATGGTATTGTACTTTTCAAGTGCTGCTTTAATTGTCTTTCAAAACTATAAGGACTAATACACACATTCTTACACCTTGCGATGCACTCGATTCACATTTCAGTCTATGTAGCATCGAGGCTGAATGCAGAAGCTGTGTGTGGCTCCTTTTCAAACAAGATGGGTTAAATCAACAAGTGATTGCTCTAACACTCTCCGCTAGCACCCCTAGCGCCTCCCTGATCATTCCTGCAGCTGTGGTGTTCTGGTCAGAGATTATACAAACATCTGGAACTCCGTTTCCAAATTTCCGATGCTAAAACACTGCTGTAAACCTCCACATTAAGTATTAGCAATGGTGGGCGACCTCTTGTCATATCCTGCCTTTCCCAAAATGTACCTTCTGCTGACACTAAACGGCTCTCACAGTATATTCTTGGCATCACTAATACATCCATTTGCATCAGGATTTGCCTCTCTCTTCTCTCTACCTGGAAATCTATGTTGTTTGTGGAAGTTCAATATTCATGAAGCTTATGCATAGTTACTTATCACCTTAAAAGATAGAGCAGATGCTTCAAATATGATATATAACTATATCTATATAACTATTATTAATTTAATATGAATATAAAAAATATTACTTTTTTACAGTAAACTCACATTGAAATGTATAGATTTGGGCTGGAGTTTATGTACTGACCCCACCAAACTTGATGCTTTATCTTTGTACTAGCAACTTGCCTGTCAAAAATGACGGCATGATATAGTTTAATAAAATGTGATTCCCCCCCCCTCCCTCCCCTGTGTCTCTTTCCCCCATCTCCCTCCCCTGTGTCTCTCCCCCATCTCCCCCCCTCCCTGTGTTTCTTCCCCCTTCTCTCTCCCCTTTGTACCCCCCTCGCCCTCCCATGTATCTCTTCCCCCTCCTCGTTTCTCTTCCCATCCTCTCCCTCCCCTGTGTTTCCCCCTCCCATCTCTTCCCCCCTCTCCCTCCTTTGTGTCCTTCCGCCCCTCTCTCCCTCCCCTGTGACTCTCTTCCCCACCCACTCCCTCCCCTGTGTCTTTTCTTCCCCTCTCCATCCCCTGTGTCTCTTTTCCCCCTCTCCTGTGCTTTCTTTCCCTTTCTCCTTCCCCTCTCACTCTCCTGTGCATCCTTCCCCCTCCTTTCCCCCCTCTCCTCCCCGATGTCTCCTTTCCCCCTTTCCCTCTCCTGTGCCTCCTTTCTCCCTCTCCCTCCCTCCCTCCCTTGTGTTTCCTTTCACCCTCACTCTCCCTCCCCTGTGTCTCCTTTCCCCCTCACCCTCCCTATCCCTCCCCTGTGTCTCCTTTCCCCCTCCCTTGTGTCTCCTTCCCCCTCACCTTCCCTCCCTGTGTGTCTTTTCCCCCTCCCCTGTGTCTCCTTTCCCCCTCACCCTCTTCCATTGCGTTGCAGCACAATGCGCATGCGCGACTCCCACAGTGCAATGGGCGGCTCACGCAGCGCATTGTGCATATGCATCTCGCAGTGCATAATTGTGGTAGATATGTGATTAGAATATAATATGACATTAAAAGTGAAACTTTAAATGATACCATTGTTAACTTCACCTATTATATCCATTTGGTACATTACTTAATATGTCTCAAAAAGAGAATAATTTAGTTATTTTAATAAATATGCTTGAATCCAGGAGTATTCAACGGGTAGACTTTGGTGAAAGTCTGGATCTGAGGTCCATTGTTTCTGGGCTTCCATTGCATTATTATCCTTGGCTTCTGCACTTGCTCAAATAGAGTAAAAGAAATGTCATTATTCCTAGACTCCAAGCAGTTACTAAAATCAGTATGAGCACATGCAAACCTTCAGCTAGTAAATAGCATGGAACATGGAAAGTTTCTGTTTTTTATAAGGAATATAACGTACCCGTGTATCTATTTTATTGTATTAAGAAATGCTTACAAGCTCAGTTTTTACTGCCTAAAATCATACAACTCAACTTGTACCTGTTTGGATCTGCCCTCTGTAGCTCATGCAGCTCATGAATACACAGACTTTGAAGTGCAATGTTTCATATTAGTCTGTCAGGGACCTCTCTCAAGTAGCATGTTGCATAATGTTGCCACTGAGTCTTAAATATTAGACCGTGCAACTCCTGTTCTTAGAAGTGCATTGTCTTCATGAGCTGCAGAGCGGAGAACCAGTTAGAAACTATTTGTAATGTTTAAGGCAGAAAAACAGAGTTTTGAAGCACATTTAAAAAAATAAAGTACAAAAAAGTAAATAGATAGATAGGTATATTATATTCCTAGTGAAATCCAGAAACCTTCCATGTCCTTTTAAATTATACAATATTTGTAACCTTTGCTGTGTTCCTTTTAAGTTCAACCAACATCCCTTTTACCTAAGATTCAGAATTCTTAGAAGCAGGAAAGATACAGGCCCACTTTACTGTAAGTCAATTTACCTACTTTTTAGAGATAAGAGTATAAATTGCTGTGGGAAAGATGAACCATAGGGAAGGCTGAGCACCATAGAATTGACACCTTTGAATTGTGGTGTTGTCAAAAACTACTTAAGAGTCTTGGACTGAAGAAGATCCAATAAATTAGTACTACAGGAAACCAAGACAAACTGTTCACTGGAAGGTATGATGATGAGGCAGAAACTAAAATATGTTGGCCATATCATGAGAAGACAGGATTCCCTAGAGAAGACTCTAAGGGCCTCATTCAAATGCTTTTTTAACAACTGAATAGGGCTTTATATAAGCACATAGCATATTTTATTTACAGAAGTTTTTATTTAATGAACTTATATCCAAAAGCAAGATCTTCACTAACTAAAAACTTCAGTAAAAAAAAAAACTATGTGCTTATATAGAGCCCTTATTCAATTGGCAAAATCGCATTTGAATGAGGCCCTAATGCTGGGAAAGATTGAAGGCACACAAAGAAGGGGATGATAGAGGCGGAGATGTATTATTATTATTATTATTGTTTATTTGTAATGTGCCAACATATTCTGTTGCGCTATACATGGGTTTCGTTCAAGGCAAAAACAACAGCAATATTAACACGTAGCAAAGGATGGAGGGCCCTGTGTTTGAGCTTAGAGTCCGATATAAAAAAGTGCTTTCCCCAAAGAACCATGCAAGATTGAAAACTTGCAAAGTTACAATCTAAAGGATGGATAGATGAAGTCACTGAAGCAATGAACATGAACTTGATGTAGCTCAGAGGGGCAGTGACCGACAGATGTACCTGGCATCCTGCGGTCCATAGAGTCACAGAGAGTCAGACAAGAATGAATGACAAAACGACAACTAATAAATTGCTACATACAAGTTTCAGAACATCAATAAGGGTATATGAGCTTCAGAATGAAACTTATGTCTTGAGGTGTTTGCAGGATCCCTTTAATCTCTTCTCCGATACAGAAAGGCATCATGCGGGGCCACAGATTGAATAAGCAGTGTAGTGTGCTGTGTGTGTGCACTTCTGATTGCCAGCTTGCTTCCGTATGTGAATCATTGCTCAAGCAGCCCTCTGTCTCTCTCTGCACTGTGGTTTTCCTCTCAGGGAAGAGCTGAAAACACCAAATTACTCAGTCTGGTGTACACATGCTGACGGCACACAGAAGAAAGCAGTTCCCCTTTTAACAAATATAATACCCCACAAGAAATATCTGTAAGTATTTAAATCTTTTTTCTTTTGAGCCCTGCGGCTGCTTTGACTATTAATTCGGATGGCGTTTTTTGGAATGATAATTGCATGGATGGATTGACATTTGACAGATGTGATTAAGCGCAAACTCTTCTTCCCTCTGCAGAATGACTAAAAATAGTTTCTTATTAAAATGTTAATTAATAAGCGTGGAGCGTCACATTTTATGCAGCACAAATATCATATGCTACCAGTAGATAGATATCATTTTTCTTTTTAAGCCACATATTCTATTCTATAAATACCATATTCTGTTCCAAAAAAAAGTCGGGCTGTTAATGCCAGCAGCAATATGTCTTAAGAAGCTGAGAAACTGGTACTAATTTATCAGTTCTATAGCACTGGGAGCTCTTATTTGCAATGATTTTATATCAAACCATTTAATTAACATTACTTTCTATGTTTGCCTGTGGGATTATGTATGAAAGGGCTTTTAAAAGTAAATTTCATAATTCCACTGATATATTATTCTAATATGTATTTTATTGTGCAGGGTCTTTAGAGCAGTGTTTTCCATCTTGTGTTCCTACTTTGTGCGACCAGGGGTCCTATATGTAAATTATTCAAGTAGGGAGTAGGAGTTGGCTGCTGGGGTTCAGAGAGTGGGTTGAGAGATTACAGGAGGGATTGTTGTATTCTTGAGAGGAATTATGTGATTTGAGGGTTATACGAAGATTTTATGTGGTCATCTTGAATGTATATGAATATTAATGAGAATTAATTTTTGGGTCTTGTGTCATCACTTTTAGTTTGAGAAATGCTGCTTTTTTATACAATTTAAAAGAATCAACAACAAGCTGGTTTCATGTTATAAACAGGCTGTACAATATATTAGCCATTTTCCTCTAAAGTAAATCATGAAATATTCAGCATTGTTTTTTTCCATATCCTAATGTGTAGTTCATAGTGCTTAGTAAGTGTGGGGGAGGGAATTTAGCTACAACAGAAAAAGCAAGCAGATTGGTACAACAAAGCAGCTAATTAGTATTCAGGAGCTGCTCATTTGCATAATGATGCAGAACAGACAGTGCTGAATATCTCAGAGATGATTTACTTTAGGGATAGTAAGGCTAGTACATTGTCAGTTTTTCACGCTCTTGTTTTTATACTGTTAATAAAACAGTCTTCAAAAGAGTACACTATAATATGACATTAAAAGTGATTCTTTAAATGGGAACATGGTTAAATCCACCTATTATATAAATTTGTTACATAACTTCATATGTCTCAAACAGAGTAAAATGTAGTTATCTTAATAAATGGGCTTGAATTCCTGGATATTCATCAGGTTGAGCTTGTTCAAAGTCTGTATTTATGGTCCATTGCTTCTGGGCTTCCACTGCATTATTAAATTTACTACATATCCTTGGATTCTATATCCTTAAATAACCTCTCCATCTTTAAAGGGGTTGCTTCCGATGGGCCTCCTTCACTATGTAATACTTTTTTCTTTTAGCTTTTGAATACAAATACATTAAAATATAAAAATATTTGTATTTGAACATTTATGGATTATGCATATTTATTTAAAATACATTTGGTGCCATTTTGATAACTTAATTGACCTTACCAGCACACCCATATGGACAGTTGATTTAGAAATAAAGTTAAGTATAATCAATAAACAAATGTGAGTAAATAAGTAGAATGATCGATTTATTTTAATGTACAGTAAACTCCCTGTTATCCGGCACCTACGAGGACTCCCTATTGCTGGATACGTGTAGTTTCCGGTTAATCGGGAGTCCCCGAATTTAAGGGTCTAAACGACCCTTAAACAGCCCAAAACCCATCAAAATGCCTGTAAAAAGGCATTAGCACCCAAACTGGGCCATTTAGGCACAGAAAAAATAATTAGAAAAAAGAAAGCATTTTTTTTTCCAGTCTCGAACTCCGGATAGTGCCGGTTATGCCGGTTTAGCGGGAGTAAATTTAAAATGGGGAATTTATGCCGGTGCCGATTGCTTGAGTATGCCAGTTGGTTAGGTGCCGGATAATCAGGAGTTTACTGTATTTCTTTAAACAATTAAACGTATAAAGTATATTATATTGACAGTGTATTGAACTAGCTAAACTTATATAATTATAATTTTGTAATATAAGTTTGAATATAGGCCAATCAAATAATAAAAATAGTAGTATATTCATGTACATAAACATGTGATTGCCTTAACATAGGTATTTAAACAGCCCTTTTAAAAAGTAATAAAAATAGATTATAGAGTGTGAACCCAACTGTATGATAACACATAATCTCTCCTTACATTAGTTCCTGTATTTCAGTCTCTTGAAAGTAAACAACCAGAACAGATAGTTAATGGAAACATTTGCTATGGTAAATAAGATATAATTGTTTTTTGCTCTAACTTGTTGCTATTCTAGTTCTGCCACTGTATGATGAAAAGACTTAGTAGTGACAATTTAAGTGGCATAATTGTGTGTTTCTTGCTTTATTAAATAGTGGTTAGAAAGTTAGAGGATTAAAGGTACATGGAACACAACTGAGCACATTTTAAACATTACAAAACTTAATTGTTGTCTGAAAAAATATGAAGTAAACCCTATTTAAACTTAATTGAAATTAACAGGAAATGCACAGTGCAGTGCAGAGGGGAAGCCACCAAGAAACCCTTATTTGAAAAAGGAATACACACTGTGACACATTATCAAATGTCCTCTTTCTTATACAACAAAGAATAAAATATGTTTCCATGTCCCTTTAAGTTATGTGGTGAGGTTGCAGTCTTTCAATTACAGAAGTAGAGGAGTTATTTATGGAAGTGACCCACAGTACCCACAAGAAGTCTCGAAAATTAGTTTTCAAAGCAGTTTAATGCAAGACACTTAGAAGTCTCTGTGTACGCCAATGTGTTCCTGTAAAATTATTTCAGTATGTTGGGTTTTTTTTTCAAGAAAATATTTTCTGACAGATTTTTTACATAATGCACTTGGTTGAGGATATAAATTATGATTTTTGAGTTAGTAGTGTACAACATGCTGACCTTTACAGGCAGTTAGCCATATCATTACTATTCTTACTTATGTATTTAAAGTATGGCATTAATTAGAGACATAAAAATAATAATGATTTTTAATGCAAGGCTGTTGCCATGGCAGCATTGAAGCGCAGACCTGCAACAATATGGAGGCTTTCTATGTCTGCCAAGACACTATAAGTGAAAACATATAGTAATATCTGAATGCATAGCTCTGGTTTTTGATGTAAAGTGTAAATCGTAGCAATACTCTGCTACATCTATCTACCTACATTATAATTATCTAATCTCTTATGAATAGGCCTCACAGGCTAATGCCATAATTAAAAATACACTGCAAAAAATGTAATTTATTAACCAATATAAGCATGGGGGTATTTAGATGTTATTCTGCCCTAGGCCCGTGTAGCTTTGTGCACCTCTGAAGCCCCGGTTACTTGTGGGCCCCCAGACTTCAAGGCCCCGTTACTACTCCTTCTAACCCTTTGCTATATCCCACATTCATATTTTTTTGTATATTAGAATGTGTCCGGTACACTTACAAACAGAAATGCCACTACAAGTATACATTTCTGTGAATATGTACACATTATTCCATGAAACTGCACTTGTATCTTCTGCTGCCCCCTGAATATGTGCTGCCCTAGGCTGGGGCCTAAAGGCCTTGACATAAACACACCACTGAATGTAAGAAAAAATGCAACTGTTTAACCTCAGTCTATAAAGTGCAGTGTTTAAGATTATGTAGTATATAGTGCTGCACTTATACCATGACCTAAGCAAGGCCCAGTTGGTATGTGCATATAAGAATTTATACACCATCACACATTGAGTATAAAATTAGACACAGACCACTTCTTGGGAGATAACTGGCCACAGCGTTTATTGGTAAACACAACATGACGTAATAACCATAACGATAAATAAATAAGCATAACCCAGAGGGGAGGAGCCTGGACAGAGACAGTACACCCTACGCCCTGAGGCCTCATCCAGGGCCTACCGTGTTGGAACATCCGTACCACCATAGGGTAGGATCTCCCCCATTTTCCCACTGTCCCGGTGCCTCCCCTCACCACCCGCCGCTGTGACAATATAAACAAACTTTTGATACCATATAATATACACTGCAATGATACATCCACCACAACGTGTACCTTAGACAATAACAACTTAATCCACAGCTTTTTTTTTTTTTTACAGTACAACATATACATCACGTTAACAACAATATATTAGGGATGGGTGGGTGGTCATCTGCTTCCATGGCTAGCTGGGGGCGGACTGGAGGAAATTGGCGCCAAACCCCTACAATGCTCCACCTCCCCCAGCTAGCCACCTCCCGCCCCTACTTGGCCCTGCCAGGTCAGTTGGTCCCTCCCCCCAACCCCAGGCAAGCCTGAGGTGGCCTACGGGCCCTTCTGTACAGTTTGCGGACATATATCACTTAGACATAAAGTGCAGGTATTCATGATGATTCAGATATTATGACGATTCACGTGTACAGCACAGGTTTAGAGCAGGCTTCATAAAGATTTGATAGAGGATGGTTTAAACCCAGAAATGACAAAGGGAAAGATTTGCTAAACCATTGTTGTCAAGTCCTTCACAGTGTTTGCTTAGCTGTGCTTTCTAGTAACCACGCATTTAATTGTGAGCTATCCAACTGCGACCAAGGCATTTTATGGTGATCTCTATGGGCGTGTTATGGGTGTGATATATATGACATACAAACTGCAAGTATCATCATAGTATTCACTAAGCATTTTCACTTCTCACCACCCACCTCAAACCACCTGAGAGGTTACAATGGGCCTATTATCTTAATTGTAACTATTAATTTGAGCAGCAGGCCAGCTTTTGCTCTCTTCTTTCACCCTCAGCAATAGGTCATTTAGTTTCTTCTCACTTTCAGCCGAGTAGTATCATCTGCGTGTCTGAGGTTGTTGATATTTCTTCCAGCAATATTGATTCCGGCTTTGGATTCAGCCAGCCTGGTCTTACGCATGATGTAATCTGCGTATACGTTGAATAAATAAGGTGACAATATATAACCTTGTTGCACACCTTTCCCAATCTTGAACCATTTTGTTGTTCCATGTTCGGTTCTGACAGTGGCTTCTTGGTCCATAAATAGATTCTTCAGGAGGTGGATAAGATGATCTGGTACTCCCATCTCCTTCTCACTTTTTGTTGTGATCCTCACAGTCAAAGGCTTTAGAATAATCTATGAAGCAGAAGTAACTGCTTTTATGGAGCTCGCTTGCTTTCTCTATTAACCAGCAGACATTGGCAATAGCATATCTGGTAGTTCCCAGTGCATATATTGTTGGAGCCAAGCTTGTAGGATTGTAAGCATCGCCTTGCTTGCATGGGAAATGAGTGCAATTGTTCAATAATTTGAGCAATTTTGACACTGCCTTTTTTTGGCGATTGGGATATAGACTGACCTTTTCCAGTCAATTGGCCACTGTTGAGTTTTCCAAATTTGTTGGCATATATAAGTAATACCACATTGTATACATGTTTTAGCAACTTTATATTTTAATACAAGTCTCAAGGTATAAAAATGTGTAACTCATAAGCTTCTATTAGAATAGGAATTAGTCAGTGAATGGTGAATATAATACAACTAGCGAATTGCCCGTCAAAAAATGACAGCATTTAAATTGAAAGTGAGCTAATGGTATTTATGTGTATAATAATAAAATAACTAATAGATTAATAAAGTAATATACTTTACCTATTTTGAAGTAATATATGCAGGAAGCATTGTGTTGAAGAGCTGGCAATCTGTTTTGATGTTGCTGCAGCATTAGTGGTGTGGAGCTGCTGTGTAAGCGTGATGAATGTGTGCAGTGTAATAGTGTGCGTGCGCGAGTCCAAACCGTTAGCATAGTTGTGTACTTCCGCATTGTTCTAAAATGGCGGGTAATGTGTGGTATACGTCTGTAGCGGAATATCCGTAGGTGTTTTGTGGTGTTTTGCGTGTTTCTTGTGGTGTTTTGCGTGTTTAGAGTGCTGTAGCCTAGTTTTCGTTTTGTTCGGCGGCCATTTTTTCTCTCGCTTAGAGAATTTTTGAGTGTCTAAACTCTTTTATTTTGAGTTAAATTAAGGTGTAACTTCATTTTTTGAGGTCCTGGATGCTCTCTCTTGCTGTAGGTAAGCTTTTTATGTATGTGTTGTGTGTATTTATTGTGTTTTAAAAATTTTCCTGTCTGCGGGTTGCGGCCGATTTTTGTGTATCGTATGTTGCTCTTCTAAACCAGCTAATGCATCTAATTATCTCCCTATATCTCTACTTCCCCTAGCTTCAATACTGCTTGAGCGGCTTGTCTATATTCACCTTACTTAATTTCCTAAAATTTTCTTCTTGACACCTTCCAATCCGGTTGTCGACCCCATCACTCCACAGAAACAGCTGTCACAAAATTTACTAATGATGTATCATTTCTTTATTCTAATCCTCCTAAATCTCTCTGCTGCCTTTGACACAGTTGTCCACCTTCTTCTAGTCCAAATTCTATACTCTCTTGGCATCCTTGACTCTGCTCTTTCATGGCTCCCATCATACCTACAAGGTTGAACATTTAGTGTCTCCTTTTCTAGCACCAATTCTTCACCTTGACCTCTGTCTGTTGGTGTACCCCAAAGATCAGTTTTAGGCCTTCTCCTCTTCTCCATTTATACTTCCACACCATCTCTATGCAGACTACACTTTACTTTTCAACACCAGATCTATCCCCCTCTATTCTAGCACAAGTTTCCAACTGCCTCTCTAGCATATCCTTATGAATCTCTGCCCACCATCTCAAACTTAACATGTCAAAAACTGAGCTCCTTATTTTTCCACCTACTACAGCATCCACAGCATGCATTCCTCAAACATCTCTCACTGTGGACAATGCAGTTATCACTCCTCCCAAGCCCGTTGTCTTAGGGTTCTTTTTTGATCCTGCCCTCTCTTTCATTCCTCAAATAAATTCACTCACCAAATCTTGCCTATTTATTTTAAAAAATATCTCTAAAATATATCACTATCTAACACAGGAAACAACTAAAATTCGAACTAATTTTCTCATCATATCTCATCTCAACTATTGCAACTCACTCCTCGCTGGCCTCCCCATTACCCTCTTGTCACTACTCCAATGGATAATGAATATGTCCGCGAGACTTATCTACAACAGCCAACACTCAATGTTAGCATCACCACTCTTTCAGTCACTCCACTGGCTCCCCATAACCTCCAGAATAAAATTTAAAATCATGACCCTAATGTTTAAAGCCTGTAACAATAATGCACCCCTTATATCTCAGCCCTTATCTCAAAATACCCCCCCCCCCCCCCCCGCCCCTCCATTCTGCTAACGACCTTCTTCTTTCCTCCTATCTTATTACCTCCTCTCATTCCCACCTTCAGGACTTTTCTTGTGTTTCTTGTGCCTAATCATACTAGAAAGGCTGCAGAGTGGTTGGATTGGTATTGCCCCATCTCAGGTCAATGCTTGCTGAATTATTTTTGCTCTAGCTCCCTGTCATGTTCAGATGTTTTCCCACTTCTCTGCTGCTTCAACCTTCATGTATCTGAACAATTTTACACCAAATGCAAAGCACACTTTGTTGCAAATTATGTGGTGGCTGTAGCAATGTCTATTTTTTACAGTGAACATGTAATGATGTGGGTCCCACCATGCATCATAGAACGAACTAAGCTATAATCACAATGTGGTCTTGAACCGGTCACGTCTCACATTGCCACAAGAGACAGAGTGCGTCATGGTCATGTTGTAGGTGTGTTCGCATGCAGTGATCTATGTTTCCAGCAAGCATAGTCCAGCAGATTCTCCATCTCAGAATGGCATATTATGTGATAATATATGGCAATATATGTCAGGTATTGTCACCTGTATTATAAGTTCTATTGATACGTGTTATCTGCAGTCAAAATATTAATCAAATTAAAGCATAAGTCAATATAAACGTAGTATGTTTTGGTAAATTATCACAACACACAACAGAGTATAATTAAATACATAACAAACTGAGTTTTTAATTATACATACAATAGTTGTTTTATTACATATGTTCAAGGATGGGCAACCCCTGGGATTATCAACTACTTTGAAAGTTTCTTCCGGTTCACAAATAATAATTAAACTTACAATGTACTTCTGTTAAAATAGAGTCATGCTGGCATGTTATAATTTTGACTGGTTCATGAAAACAATTCTTGCTCTTGAGATATATGGTTTATCCAATCATTTTTAGTATATTGTAAGATAAAAATATATAACGTAAATAAAACATGTAAAAATGTTTTATTAAATGCATATGCTATAATCTGTTTAAATTGCAGATGTTGTTGCTGGCAGTATAATTCACACCAATATCTTTACTTTTTAGTGCAGCCAATAAAATAAAGATAAAATAACAGCTAATATAATGCAGATTCCTGCTGAGGTCAGTGAGTGCCGTACAACACTGTAATTATGTTATTATGTCAATATGGTGATTTTTAGTTTATTGACCTAGATTGTTATTTTTGGTGGCTGTCTGTCAGAAACTCATGGAAGCTTGAATCCTATACCATGTTTTTTTTACTTGTTTAATTTATTTATTGAACAGAGTTATCCAACACCAACTGGCACTGTGTGGGAAAAAATAGTTGTCCCCTAGATAATTAAACTGAATTAAAAGGATAAATAGTCATCTTATTATTTACTGCTAAGCCATTCATACTTATTATAAACTTCACTTATTTTGACCTTTACTATCAGAGTCAAATTGCCAGCACAATGATTCAACAAGCACATTATGCCATGATCAAAGGAAATTCCTGAAGAGCTCAGAAAAAAATTGTTGATATTTATTGGTCACAAATGGTTACAAAGCCATTTCTAATGCTCTGTAGCTCCAGTAAACCATAGTGAGAGCCAAATGGAGAACAAAGGGAATAGTAGTGTCAAATGTTCTCCAAGGGTGCATTATAAAATCATCCAGGAAATTAGATTGATGATAGTTAAAAAATAAAGACCTATCCCCCTCCCACAAAAAGTTTAAAACTTTTTACTCACATTTTACTCATTTAAAAAATGTAACAATAAAAAGCAAGCAAAATTGTTAAAACTTTTGTTGGGTGACAAAAACGGCTTTCATTTTTTTACTTTCGTTAATCTACTTTACATTAAGAATGAAAAGAGTTTCTATTATTGTGCCTGTTTAAGTGAAACTGATGGGCCTATATTTTGAATGAAGAGATCATCACCCTGATGCATTCACATTAGAGAGGCTAAAGAGTTACTATATGACAAGGCCTTAAAGGGCCAGTTAATCGTGCACAATAAAGATCTCATAAAAACATGTTGAAATAGGTTTTGCATTTTTGAACTATGTGCATTTTTCACAGAGAAAATCAAACCTACATTTTATTTTATCTGATTGTTGGTTGATGTTTAATTCCCAGTCCCATCTCTGCCTCACAGCTCAGAGTGTTGTTCCTCCTCCTAAGTGACTTAAACCAATCAGGTTGCAGGCTGCATTGCTCATTGGTCACAGAGGATGATTGACACTGAGAGCCTGGGTGTGGCAGCTTATGCTGGGGGAAGTTCTGTGAGTTACAGACACCCCCATCAGACTAGGGGTAAGGCTTACACATGTAAATAAACAAAGGTAAAACAACACTTTTATGTCAATAAATAAAACTGAAATAAACAAAGTTTTTAGATTGTAAACAAAATGCTCTATCACATGCAAAATAGCATTATAAGGGGGTAACTGGCCATTTAAAGAAGATAACTTAGTGAATGTGAGATCACTGAGCCAACCAGTTTACATGTAGATTTATTTTTGTATTAATGACTGGTGAGGAGTTGAGAAACTCTTAGCTTCGCCTTGCAAGCATTTTATGTCAGCATCCCATTATACATTAATAATAGATAGAGAATTATGCATGAAGTTACACCATTGTATACATAGTCTATTAAAATGGAACAATACAAATCTCATGTTATTGATACCCTAGTAACTTGCCCGTCAAAATTGACGGGATAATATTTGATGTGTTTCTTAGCCCCCTTCCCCTGTGTCTCTTCCCTCCCCTGTGTCTATTCCTCCTCTCTCCCTTCCCTGTGTCTCTTTCCACCTACTCTCCACCCCCTGTGTCTCTTCCCCCACTCCCTCCACTGTGTCTTTTCCCCCCACTCTCTCCCCTGTATCTCTTCCCCCTCCCCTGTGTCTCTTCCCCCCTCCCACTCCTGTGTATCTCCCCCCTCCACTGTGTTTCTTTCCCCATATCTCTTTCCCCTCTATTTTGTCTCTCTCTCCTTCTCTCCCCCCTTTGACTCTCCCCCTCTCCCTCACATGTGTCTCTTCCACCATGTCTCTCCCCCCCTTTCCTGTGTCTCTCTCCCCCCTCCTCCCTCCCCTGTGTCTCCCCGCATGTCTCTTTCCCCCCTAACCTGCATCTCTTCCCCCTCCCCTGTGTTTCTTTCCTCCTCCCTCCCTCCCCTGCGTATTCCTCCCTCCTTGTGTCCTCCCCAATCCCCTGTGTTTCTTCCCCCCTTACTTTTGTCTCATCCCCTCTTCTACCTCCACTTTGTCTTTTCCCCCCTCCTCCCTCTCCTGTCTATTTTACCTCCTCCCTCCCCTGTGTCTCTTTCCCCCTCTCCCTCTCCTTTGTGTCTTTCCCCCCTCTCCCTACCATTTGTATCTTTCCCCTCCTCTCTCCCTCCCCTCTCTCCCTCCCCTATTCCCTCCCTCCCCTCTGTCTTTCTCCCCCCCCCCCCAGCGCTCCCCTTCCTGATGCCACATGTGCAACTCATGGCGTGCTCTGCGCAAGCGCAGCTAATGCCCCTGATGAGAGCGTAGTGCGCATGCCCAGCTTGCATGGAATTCCACACAATAGTTTCCGTAGTGCGCATGTGCTCCCCCTGGAGCGTTACACACCACAGAAGCTATTATATGTGATTTACAGTGAATTGCATATTTAATTGTAATTAATATTAGATCTCATAGATTCCATTTTAATTAGGTATGGGTCTAATTCTATAAATCTAATACGCTATTATTACATTTACTAGTGAACTGCTTTATCGTATTTTGGCAGGTAGAAAGTGCAGCACTAATTAGCTCTAACCTAACGCCAGTGGGGAGAAAGTGAGCTAATTTCAGTGTCATGAAAACTTGACCATTAAAATTATGTTTTAAATCACCAAAGTACATTTGATTTAAATATATGTTATAATTTCTGTAAGAAGCAACTTTGCTCAAGTATGAAGCTGCATTTCCTTAGCAAAATCTGTGGACGTCACTAATGTACACTAAACAAAGTATATCTTAAACTAAATACTCTTTAATGTTACTTAAATATTTCACATATTTTATCCATAGAAGGAATTTCTTTCAAATGTTCCCAAATAGGGTCTTTTTCACCACCCAAAGAAGCCATGACAACTTTCCTGTGGTAAACTGAACAATTTAGTCTATCCCTTGGGCCTCTTATATCCGGTGTTCTTGTTACCTGAGCCAGCCTCACACGCAGAACAGCAGAGCGCTAAATGATTTGTAGTTATTATGCAGACTGTAGCAGTCCATGAGCAGAACATTTATTGGATGATCTATATTTTATATTCTGAGAATTCATAAACTGAACAGAAGAGTTTAACCACAGAGAGCAAGATTTAGTTTATGTTTCTCTATCAAAAGCTTATATTTAACTTACAACATATAAATAAAAATATGAGCTGTTTGTATTATTTTGTGGAGATACTTCTGTAATATTATACAGATATAGACTAACATAGAACACAGACTTATCTACATCACGTATGATGCATAACAATTTTTGATAGATACTCGGCATAACTAAATATTTTATTCTATTTCCTGTGTAAGGTTTTAATATGTTTTAATAGTTTTAAGTGATCTGAATACAAAAAAATGAAATTAAAATTAATATTCATACACCTTATCAGTCTGACCTCACCCAAAAGTATAGGCAATCCCAGTTAGTGGTCTCCCAAATTATGTTAGGGTAATCCAGATGTCAGATCTTTGATCCCTGTGTCTAAGGAGATGAGCTCACTGATGGATGCTGAGAGCATGCCTGGCGTTTGTAGTTTCTCCCATGAAAATTAGGCATACCGATAGCGTTAAAATGTCAAATTGCCAAAGAGGGGGCACACATTGCACGCAAGTTGCGGGCTTGAAGTGAAAATCGTAAACCATGCACTGTTTTGGAGCAGATGAGTGTGGGAACATGATCAATTAAGCAAGCCCGTAACCTCTCATTTCGAAACAGCCAATAAGAAATTAGACTGGCCGAATTATGGCAGAAAAACATGGAGGTTACCTGTCATTCAGTTAGATTTGGGGGTCCGATCTGAGATCAGACTCGCAAAACATGGAAAATACAGATTTATGAAAATGAATGCCAATACTGTTCAAGTCCATATGGGTGGTCTGATATGTATTAACTCATTGATACCCAAGATCGTTTTAATCTCAAAATGACACATAAAATTAAAATGTATTTCCTGACGATTGGCGGGGTTGAGACTGTTGTGCAATTAATTATAATGTCCTACATCGCTTTCCCCGTTATTTACAGTGATGGATTGATCTTTTATTTGTAGTTACAGTGCTGCGAATAGGTGTTTAACCCCTTTGCGGGTCCTCTCTAGCACATGTAAGATTTGCTCCTCCATTTGCCGTTTACGAGTGTAGCTCATACTGTCTGTGAGTTTTACTTTTTACTGGGTTAACATTTCCTTATGTATTTTGTATTCATATAAATTAAGTTGCCTATCACATTGATATCTTATAATTAAAAAAAAACATGCAGAGGGACCCATTTTTATTGATTTTGAGTCACCTTTCTCATCACTACTTATTTTATTAAAATATATGATTTAAGTAAGTTTCTCTATGTGTTCAATATATAACAGTATCTCTACTAAATCTACTTCTCTTGAATTGGTTTAGTATTATAAGATCAACATGCAGATCAAACTGGTTATTGATCTTTTGGACCAGGTATATAACAAGATCAGCATTCAAATGTGTCAGGCAGAAAATACCAAAAGACAACTCTCTGTGAATACACACTAGAGAGTAAATGCAAATTAAAGACAGTTATTATTATATATTTGTAAGTGTAATGTGCCTGTTAATTTTGCTACATTTAAATAGATGGATATGAATTTACAGGATGTATTCCGTATAATCTAAAGTGTTTCATTGTGCATAGAATAATAAGTTAAATTAATGTTTTTTTTTTTCTTTGAAGGGTATGAGGGGTTCTGGTCGTAGTTTGAGTGCAGGACCTAAACAAGGGAGCCATGGGACTGAACGAGCAAAAGCCATTCCCACCATTGCCTTTGGAATGAAGACATCCAGATCAACTAACTCACTTGCATTTGAGTCTCGGCTGAGCAAGGTAGGTTAGAAAATGATGCCTTAATATTAATACAATGTGCTGTAATTTTCATACTTTTCCTTGTTACAACACAGCCAAGCCCATAATAGTTTAGGACTTGCCAGTGGACTAACAATCAATAAACCACATTTAGGCAAACTTAGTTGTATAATATTATTTAATACGCCAAAATATCTTTAGATAAGTAGCTTATATGCTTGAATATTATATGCTTGAATATTCTGATGGTTTGATATACTACAGGATTTTCTCCACTGAGTATTGCACAATAGGACATAAAGGGAATGTTATTTTCAAATAGAATAAACTAGTTTTAATGTTGTGTTCTCAGTTCACACAACCATTGTAGCTTCGGAAAAAAGTTACTTTGGGAAGTACATAATAAGCTAACATTAGAAGCTATGTACTGTAAGCCAAGAACATACGTTTTTTTTTTTAAGAAAAGGGCCAGTATATGCAGTTTTCATGTGAAACATATTTTTCGGTACACCTTTAATCAACATTAAAAATACATGTGCAAACAGTAGTAAAGCAAATTTTTAGCCAGAAATCATAATTTATCACAATTTAAATATTTTTCTTCCCTTTTTTAACGTTATTTAGCAATCTAAATAAGTGATATATTTTGAAGGAATATAGTTATTAGCTTTAAAAAGGGAAAGAAACACCTGCACAACCACAAAACCATGGATTGATTCTAGTAATGAGGTTCGAATTTTAAAGTCAGATATCTTTCTCAAACAAATCATTCCATAATATTGTTAAATGGTTAAAAAAATCTTCAACATTAAAAGACAATAGATCAAAAGCAATATCCGCAAGTCCATGATCACTGATGCACCACAACCTGCCACCAGTATCTGGTTCCCCAGCATTGAAAGGAGTGCAACAATCAAGGACACAAACTCTACAGATGATAATTCTAGCTGTGAGAATCCCTAATAGCGTTTTATCAATTAATTACACTGTGTTATTCATATGTAAAATGTTATTTTTCTTTTCTTTTTTTTCTTCCCTCCACCTAAAAGATTTCTTTGTTTTTTAATTGAGTTGTACAGTTTATAGGTCACATTAAAGGTGGAAAAAGTTCTGAAATGATTTATCTTTGTCTCATTTTTTTACAGCACAGAAACCTGACATTTTAACAGGGGTGTGTAGACTTTTTATATCCACTGTACATATAATAAGCACTCTATTTTTTACGTACAGTTTACATACAGTTTTTTCATGAGGATATTTTGAAGAAAGCAGAAATATGAAGGCCTCTGTGCAAGTTAATATAATCAAGGTAACTGGAGCCTATTTGTAATGGCTTCATATTATAGTGTGGATTTTCCGGATACTCATTTATGAGTTATTGCATGTTTCTAGAGCTCTCCATAACATCTCTCATGCAGTTTTGCATCTTTTGTGTATGTGCTTTACTAGACACCAGCTGGGTATAAGTTACAATCATATATATAGTTGTCGTAAATGCAAGTTTGTCGGTAACACTTGCAAATTGCAGGCAATTGCGCCTGCGCAATGAGCGGCGAAGGCTCTCATTACGAGGCCCGCGAGTGGCGGGTTTGCCAAGGCCTGAGGGGGGGGGGGGGGCTTGCAATAGGTCCAGAGGGACAGGCGAGGGCCGCAGTGGGTGCTGGGGGAGGCAGGAAGACCGTAAGTGAGTTGCAAACTAATTTACTATTCAATTGGCGTCTTTTTGCGGTTTCCGAACGGCTTTCGAGTTACAGGCTTGAAAGAAAAACTTCCGCCATTTTTTTTCAAGCCTGTAACTCGATTTTAAACACCACCATTTTTTTTTCAAGCATGGCGGTGGTTTAACTCGCGAGGCCCGAAGGAAAGGAGAGAGAGAGAAGCCGTGGATAGCGAGGCTCACATTGCCTGGCTTTGCTGCGCATGGCAAATTGTTATGCCGTCATTTTTGACGGGGAAGTTTCTAGTATAGTAATACAATCCACCACACAACATTTTCATAGAATCATCAACCAGATGCCCATAGAATAACAAACCTGTTACAGGATAATTTAAACCAATATAAATATGCTGTTTTTTGGGGGGTTCAAGAGAAGATTCTCCTGGATAACTCTTTTTATTCAGTGATCATCTACAGAAGTGGTTCTTAGCAACTGGTCCTGGAACCATTGTCGGCCCCCGAGACCTTTTCTGCCAGTTCTAAATAAAGAGGGATGAGGAGAACCGAACACTTTAAATATCATTAATCACATGTATACATAAGTTATTGAGGAACTTATATGCAGTTTAAATGCACTATATTTAAATCTGTGCAAATCTAAATGTAAATTGAGAGTCATTGATCTTGAGAATCGTTCCTGAATTATAAAAAAAATGTGTTGTGCATTTTACCTGCACGTTGCATTTGGATGAAAACCAAAAACACTTTTCTGCCTGGCTCTCACACTATTATTATTATTATAGTTACCGTATTTATCGGCATATAACATGCACCGGCGTATAACACGCACCTCATTTTAAGAAGGGAATTTCAGGAAAAAAAAAAATTCAAATAAAGAACTTTGAAGCAAAATCCTCAACCTCAACCTCCCTCCTCATCCTCAACCCCCTCCTCAACCTCCGTCCTCAACCCCCTCCTCAAACCCCCCATCCTCAACCCCCTCCTCCACCCCCCATCCTCATCCTCCTCAACCTCAACCCCCCTCCTCAACTCCCCTCCTCATCCTCAACCCCCTCCTCAACCTCCCTCCTCATCCTCCCTCCTCAACCCCCCCATCCTCAAACCCCCCATCCTCAAATCCCCTCAACCCCCCTCCTCAACCCCCCCATCCTCATCCTCCTTCCTCAACCCCCCTTTCCTCAACCCCCCTCCTCAACCTCAACCCCCCTCCTCAACCTCCCTCCTCATCCTCAACCCCCCTCCTCATCCTCAACCCCCCTCCTCAACCCCTCCATCCTCAACCCCCTTCTCAACCCCCCTATCCTCAACCCCCTCCTCACCCCCCCTTCTCAACCTCCCTCCTCATCCTCAACCCCCCTCCTCATCCTCCCTCCTCAACCCCCCCATCCTCAACCCCCTCATCCTCAACCCCCTCCTCAACCCACCTCCTCAACCCCCCTCCTCAACCTCCCTCCTCATTGTAAACCCCCCTCCGCATTCTAACCCCCCCCTCCTCAACCTAAACCCCCCTCCTCCTCAACGTAAACCCCCCTAAATACCTTCCCCTCACTTACCGGCTTCTGCTCCGGCCTCTGCTCCTTGACCCGGTATATGCTAATGATGTGGCGCGCTGGTGCGCATGTGACGTCACCGGGTCAAGGAGCGGAGCGGAGGCCGGAGCAGAAGCAGGTAAGTGAGGGGAAGGTATTTAGGGGGGTTTAGGTTGAGGAGGAGGGGTGTTTAGGTTGAGGAGGGGGGGTTAGAATGCGGAGGGGGTTTAGAATGAGGAGGGAGGTTGAGGATGAGCAGGGGGGAGGGAATATCGGCGTATAACACGCACCTATCATTTGCCCCCTATTTTCCTGTAAAAAAAGTGCGTGTTATACGCCGATAAATACAGTAATTTATAAATTGCCGACATATTCCGTAGCGCTGTACATAAGTTAAGTTCAGACAAAGATAAATACAAATTAACAGACTGTGGCGAAGGATTCAGAGAGGAAAGGTTGTAACCTCTAGAAACGAGCAATAAATAATTTATAAATTCATATTTTTAAAAATACACATTTATATGTATGCAGTTTTTTTTTTACATTGTTTCTGACTCTCCGTGACCTCATGGACCGTAACACACCAGGACATCTTTATGTCAATGGTCATGCTGATCCACTTGGTATTCATGGCAAAGATACTGGAGTGGGTTGCCAGTTCCTTCTCCAGTGGGCCACAACATACTGCTCCTGGTATACCTAGTTCTTCTCCCATCCGAGTACTGACCAGGCCCAGCCTTGCCAGTTTCAGGGTGTCAGGATCTCTTGATTCCTTGACTTGTAATCGAACCCAGGTCGCAGTGGTGAAAGCACCAAATCCTAACCACTAGACCACCAGGGAACCCAAATGTATGTATTAGTGTCCATTAAGAAAGCTATTGGGAGAATCACCTGTGTTCAAATATAGTTCCTAAAAACCTGGCCTGTTAATGACAATACATCGACTTTTATATATACAGTGCCTTGCAAAAGCATTCACCCTATTGACTTTTTACCTATTTTGTTACATTACAGCCTTAAATTCAATGTTTTGTTAATCTTAATTTTATGTGATGGATAAGAACACAATAGTCTAAGTTGGTGAAGTTAAATGAGAAAAATATATACATAAAACTATTTTTTAGAAATAGAAAACAGAAAATTGTCATGTGTGTATGTATTCACCCCCTTTGTTATAAAGCCCATAAAAAGCTTTGGTGCAACCAATTACCTTCAGAAGTCACATAATTAGTGAAATGATGTCCACGTGTGTACAATCTAAGTGTCACATGATCTGTCATTACATATGCACACCTTTTTTGAAAGGCCCCAGAGGTTGCAACACCTAAGCAAGAGGCACCACTAACCAAACACTGCCATGAAGACCAAGGAACCCTCCAAACAAGTAAGGGACAATGTTGTTGAGAAGTACAAGTCAGGTATAGGGTATAAAAAAATATCCAAATCGTTGATGATCTATCATAACCAAATGGAAAGAACATGGCACAACAGCAAACCTGCCAAGAGACGGTCGCCCACCAAAACTCACGGACCGGGCAAGGAGGGCATTAATCAGAGAGGCAGCACTGAGACCTAAGGTAACCCTGGAGGAGCTGCAGAGTTCCACAGCAGAGACTGCAGTATCTGTACATAGGATGACAATAAGGTGTACGCTCCATAGAGTTGGGCTTTATGGCAGAGTGGCCAGAAGAAAGCCATTACTTTCATCAAAAAAACAAAATGGCACGTTTTGAGTTTGCGAAAAGGCATGTGGGAGACTCCCAAAATGTATGGAGGAAAGTGCTCTTGTCTTATGAGATTAAAATTGAACTTTTCGGCCATTAAAGAAAACGCTATGTGTGGCGCAAACCCAACACATCACCCAAAGAACACCAGTGAACACAGTGAAACATGGTGGTGGCAGAGTCATGCTGTGGGATGTTTTTCAGCAGCCAGGACTGGGAAACTGGTCAGAGTTGAGGGAATGATGGATGGTGCTAAATACAGGGATATTCTTAAGTAAAATCTGTACCAGACCTCAATCACATAGAAAATCTGTGGTCAGACTTAAAGATTGCTGTTCACAAAAGCATAGAGACTCATCCAAAGAGACTTGGAGCTGTGATTGCCGCAAAAGGTGGCTCTACAAAGTATTGACTTGAGGGGCATGAATAGTTATGCACGTTAACTTTTGCTGTTATTTTGTCCTATTTGTTGTTTGCTTCACAATAATAAAACCAAAAACACCTTCAAAGTTGTGGGCATGTTCTGTAAATTAAATGATGCAAATTCTCAAACAATCCATGTTAATTCCTGGTTGTGAGGAAACAAAACACAAAAAATGCCAAGGGGGTGAATACTTTTGCAAGGCACTGTATTTCCCATATAGTTTGTGAAGGGAACAAAGAAAACTAAATAAACTATACATGGTGCATATATACTGCTTTACAATTTTCTAAAATGATTTGAAATATAAGACTTGTTTAGTTGCATTTGTGAATGTCAACCAACAGTTTAGAACAAAGTTTAAAACCAAGTTTAGGTAACCTATTTTGGTTATTCACATCCCTAAGCCAACACAATAAATCTCTGGGACCTCATAAACCCTCATAAGAATGCCATAGTTCATCCAAGACCTTATACCCAGCAGCTTCCTTACACTTTCCAGTACTAGATCAATTTTCTTATGAAATCTCTGGCCACACTAATTGGGACTCCAAGCTCTTCAGAACTGATAGGTTCTTTACTTAGGGCCTCATTCTATTATCGGCCGTAAGAGATGCGGGGCCGCAAGGACCGGCCGCAAGCTATTCGGCTATTCCCTTCCGGCCGGGGCCTCCGGCAGGCTTGCGGCCGGCGCCTTGCTAGCCGGAGGAAAGCCTTTGATCTAAAACGGCCGCAAGAGTTTCGGCCGCAAGAAAATCCCGGTTGCTATTCTATTGCTCCGGGAACCCTCTCTGCAAGGCTAAAACCGAGCCGCAGCTTACTTGCAGGAAAAAGGTCCCGCTAGCACTAATTAAGCACATTAAAAAGCCTAAATAAAGCCATCCTGCACTCTGAGGAGACTATAAAGTGATTGTAGGTGTTAGCAAAAATAGCACAACATTCCCCTATACTCAAATCCGTAAAGAAAATATTTTTTTTTTTATGTCAAAAATCCATGTAAAAAGTCCAGAGGGCTTGGAGCACCTCAGACCTGGCCACGCTGCGGCCGGAAAATAAACAGTTAATGTAAACTCGGATTTGGGCTGATGTGCAAGCTTGAGAGGGGGTTGCTATTAATCCTCATGTCCCCCAATATGATCCCTAGCATTTACAGAGCTGTACAGTGCAGGCTTGAATTTATTTTTGCGTTTTAAGTTTTCTGAGCTTACGGCCGGTTGCAAGATATACGGCCGGCCGTAAGGGGAGATCCGTTTTACGGCCGATAATAGAATGAGGCCCTAAGAATATATACGACAGAACATTTTTAGTGTCTAACCTTGCCTCAAAATGCCTAATCTCTCTCACTGACAGCTAAAAAGAGCGAGCAGCGATGACATGCTCACAAAGCCAGGGGGCAGCACGGCCATCACCACTCCAAGGCTGAAGAAGACCATTACTACTGGGGCAATATCAGAGCTCTCAGAGAGCAGGTTCCGGAGCTCTACAGGTAAGAGTGTTACTTTTTTTTGCGGCTATAGGAGTATTAATAGAAAAAGTGCAGTAGTTAATGTTCTAAACCAAAAAAAGGGGATACCACCAAAAAATACTGTACATGAGGTGCCTATTTATGGAATGATTAGAAAGATCTTGTTTTTTTTTTTTGTTATTCAAAGATATCTGTTTAAATGTAGTGCGAAAGTAGTGTAACATAAGTAGTGTAGGTACCATACACACTTGTCAACTACTTATAGAAATGTCTATTGGATAAATAGTCTAGGAAAGTGAATATTACATGGCAGAACAGTAACCCAGGAAATAAAAGTAAATATGTGCATCTTTTTGCAGGACTGATTGTCACGTTTAATATTGTAACCATCCAATCTAAATAGTTATTAAGATATACATACCATGTTAATAATTTTAGAGTATGCAAATTATTGAGTATTATTAATCAATCAATTTCCCCAAGCCCAAAAAGGGCTTCTGAGTTACAGGAGTTACGGGCTTTTCCATTTTTTAACGGCGGCCATTTATTTTCAAGCCCATAACTTGGCAACCGTTGGGAGGCCGCTAAAAGGTGCCAATTGAATAGCAAATTAGCTTTCAACCTCACTTATGGACTCCCTGCCTCAGGGGGAGGCAGGGAGCCCAATTGGCGTCTTTTGGTGGCCTCACAAACGGCTTCCGAGTTACGTGCTTAAAAAGAAATGTAGGTGGTTACATTTTGGAACTTGTAACTTGTGCCCGGGTGCTCATTGCGTGTCTCTCCCCCCCCATTCTAACTTTCGGGCCTTGCAATGAGCACCTTTGGCGCAGACCTTGGCAAACCTGTAACTTTCGGGCCCTGGGAATAGCACCTTCAGCGCTCATTACGCATGCTCAAGCTGTAAAATTTTACTTTGAATTACCAACAAACTTGCAGTTACGACAACTATATATGTGATATTATTTAATTACCTGGAAAGTTCATTAGTAATATTGCTAAGAAAAAAAATCATATCTCAATCATTATTATTTAAAAAAAATGTAAAATACACAAAAACACACATAAATATATATATTGTAAACTTCCATGAGAGCAGGGCCTTTGTATTTACCAATGTATATGTACAAAGTTCTTGTCTTATTGTCACTGTCTTGACATGTACAAATCTTATCAATGTGTTTATTGTACCCCTAGAACTATAAAATCTGTTGATGTTCTATAAATAAAATTTAATAATAATCATATTGTGACTTACAGAAGTGGTTTCTAGATATATAGACAGGCATGTTTCTGCTTGCTGTAACACGTCAGTGTAAATTTCTCCATTTACAGTAACAGTAAATGCTATGGTACCTGCCCAACTTGCTAGTTACTGATCCATGTTTGAAGAGAATGGGAGCTGACATTAGAAGCAAATATTATGTTCTGTTCTGTCACTGATACTTAGAATTCTGAGCTGTATAGTTTGATTGGATTACAAGATCAAGAGGCAGTCAAGCTACAGCGGCTGTTCTAATCTTGTCTCCTGATCCACGTGGATATGTAGATATACCCAGAATTACTTTTTCTTTCCAAACTATGGTCCTCATTCTATTAGCGGCCGTAGGACTTGCGGGGCCGCAAGGATCGGCCGCAAGCTATTCGGCTATTCTATTCCCCTCCGGCCGGAAGTTCCGGCAGGCTTGGGGCCGGCGCCTTGCTATCTCTTGCGGCCGCTCGCGCCGGAGGAAAGCCTTTGATCTAAAACGGCTGCAAGAGTTTCTTCCGCAAGAAAATCCTGGTTGCTATTCTATTGCTCCGGGAACCCTCTCTGCAAGGCTAAAAGCGAGCCGCAGCTTACTTGCAGGAAAAAGGTCCCGCTAGCACCAATTAAGCACATAATATAGCCCAAATAAAGCCATCCTGCACTCTGAGAAGACTATAAAGTGATTGTAGGTGTTAGCAAAAATAGCACAACATTCCCCTATTCTCAAATCCGTAAAAAAAAATATTTTTTAATATATGTCAAATATCCATGTAAAAAGTCCAGAGTGCTTGGAGCACCTCAGACCCGGCCACGCTGCGTCCGGAAAATAAACAGTTAATGTAAACTCGGGTTTGGGCTGATGTGCAAGCTTGAGAGTGGGTTACATGTCCCCCAATATGATCCCTAGCATTTACAGAGCTGTCTTCAATTTATTTTTGACTTTTAAGATTTTAGAGCTTACGGCCGGTTGCAAGATATACGGCCGGCCGTAAGAGGAGATCCTTGCGGGGCCCTTTAATAGAATTGCGAGGTAACAGAACCCCCGCAAGGAATCGCAGCCTTACGGACGATTTACGGCCGATAATAGAATGAGGCCCTATGTATACAGTGGAGTGTATTTTAGTCACCTGTTACCAACCATAGAGTACTTCATGACTCGTGTGAGTACTTTCCAGTCTCATTTTACAGTTGCCAGAACAAACCTCACATCGATGAGCCCCATATAAGGACAATCTGCAGTCTGTGACTTATGACATAGTACCTGTATCCGACTATGAGCCCTATTCTATTAGTAGACCACAAATGCTTCTAACCTGTCATTTTGGCTGCAGGTGTTTTTTTCTCTAAATGTTTAGATGTATTCTATTGACTTAAGCCAAAAAATTACCTCCTTAAGCCAAAACTCGTAACCCTGCCTTTTTAAGCAGTATTTCAGGGGGTTATCATATGATCTGCCAATATTTAAGCAAGCCTGTAATTGGCCTGTAATTAATTGACTACTAATTAATTAGTGCCAATAAGTAATATTTGCTGACTAACGACTTTGAATTTGAAGCCATGGCAATAATGTTTGCCACGCAATGTAAGGCTTTTGCTCCTCTGAGGTCCTTTGGCACTCATTGCGAGCCTCTCCCCTCGTGTGCTTCAAATTTCCTGCTTTGCAACAATCACCTTCTGCTTTCCTCGCAAAGACAGAAAGTACAGTGTAATATATTTAAAACATTTAGTACAGTGAATTAATAAATTAATATGAATTAATAAATTAATATACTTTACCTATTTATATTTAATATGCAGCAATCAATATCCTGAAGAGCCAACAATCTCTTTTCCTGCATCTGAAAATGTAAAGTTGGACTGCTGATCACCTGAGGGGAAAGTGTCAGCAATGTGCTAAGTGTGCAGTGTAAATAGGCTGCGTGTGTGAGGCCAAAGTGTTTGTTTAGGCTGGTAAAGCTCCATCTTAGAATCGTAATGTTATTAGTTGCAAGATAGTGTTGTAAAGTGGAGGCTTTTTTCTATGTGTCACTTGGCTCGTGAGCATTTTCCGTCCGTTGTAACGGTATTTTTGTATCTCCTACGTCCCTGACGAACTCGTACATGCCTGGCAGTGATTTGTGCTCCTCCGTCTCCTTTAGCCTCCTTTTAATTTTTTTGGTCCGCCGTTGTTTTTCTCGGTTAGACAATTTTCAAGTGCTGAAACTCCTTAAATTCGACTTAAATTGGCAACCCCACTCCCTGGCTGTCCCCCCGTGCTCTGTGTGATGGTTTTCTTATGTTTGTTTTTTTTGGGTTATGCTTTTTGTGTTTTCTGATGGGCGTGGTTCGGCTGTTAACTTCATATTTTTACGACCTTGTAATTGTTGTTTCTACAAGTCGCACGTCCTTGCTCGCTTCGGGGTCGTGTAGACTTGTTTTCATTTTTTTAGGCCGCCATTTATTTCTCGCTTAGCCGATTTTCAAGTGCCGAAACTCCTTAAATTCGACTTTAATTTGCGTGCAACCTCACTCCCAGACGTCCTGGCTGTTCCCCGTGCTGTGTGTGATGTTTTTTTATGTTTAGTTTTTTATGTGATTTTGGTGTTTTTCGATGTATGCGGTTCGGCTGTTAACTTCGTATTTTTGCGACCTCATGTTTTTTTTTCTAAGTCCCGCGGGTCGTATTTCTTTTCTTTCTAAGTCCCGATTTCCTTGGTTGTTTTTTGCTGAGATTGAGGCGCCGTAGAGACTCCACCTCCGCAAATGCGGACACTTGATTCCCGCAAATGCCGCACACTCAATTTGCGGCCTGCAATGAGCCTTTGGCTCATTGCAGTCTATGCCCACCTGAACCTTCGTCTCATTGCAGCTAAGACGTGCGACCCTCCACCTCTGCAAATGCGGCCCTCGCTTCGGGAGGTCTGCATTTGCGGCCCAAACTGCGTCCCTCGCAGTTTGACAATTATAATATGTGATCAGGCTTGCAATCTAGCACTCTATAAAATTCATTAGATCATCTGTTCTAGTCCATGTGGGTTTCATGATATGTATTAAACCCTTGAGTCTGGGATCGATATTACTCAGAAATAACATTTAAAAATAATATTTTTTCATTTGCATAATTGTGGGGTTGAGACTGTTGTGCAGTTAATTATAATGTGTTTCCATGCCTTCCCATGCTTTTAAAGTACAGTAGTGTTTGTTTAATAGCTGTTACAGCTCTAATAAGTGTTTGAAAAAGCCCTTGCTAGTCCTATTTAGTACTCGTAATACTTTTGACAGAAAGTTTCAGTTGTTTCAGTTATGGGTAAGACTTTTTTTGCGAGCTAGTGCTACTGGTCTAATAGAATATCGATTTTGTGTAACTTTAATTATTTAGGTCATGTAATATTCAAGCTGTGTTAAAACCAATGGAGATTTAATGCCTGTTTTGCGCCTTTGGCTGGTCCGTAGTAATTGTGGGTGGGTAATTTGTAATTGGATTGTAAGTAGCTACTAGAATATGTGGCAATATTAAGAGTGATTTTAAGTGTGTATAAATTTACAGATTGGGTCCTATATTCTTAAGGCAGTCTTAGAGCAGCACACTAATGACTAATTGCAAAAGCTGGCACAGTTTGAACCTAAGTTGCATGCCATTAGGTCTCCAGCATGCCTTGGATATGCAGAAAGTCTTTCTCTTTCTGTACTAAACTGTGGCAAATCTATATGTGAGGATTCTGTGTAGAAGCTAGTTTTCATCAGTGTTTGGAAAAGCTTTTTGATCATTTATATGTGTTTTTCTTGACTGGGTGGGCAGTAGGAAAATTTAAAAACAGGAGGCTAGATTAAAAAGATGCTCTGTTACTGTGTATGTGCGTTAAGCATGCTGTTCTGCCTACTTCCTTAAGTATGACTCTTTTAGAACTAAATATAGCTCTCGGAATATATCCTGTATTACTTTTCAAGGCCCCTTTTTGGCTCAGATATTATTCAGTGACTTCAGTTTCTACAGATTCACATTTTGTCCTGGTCTGTTTAATTCATCTTGTACTCACTTAATTGCAGTGACATGTTACCCTGGAAGTATCAAAGCCTTTTCTGTATATTTTGTGTGATTTGGAGACTAGAGAAAAAAAGACACATGTTCCTTTTTCTTTGCTTCTAAAACACAGATTTAATGAGGTGTCTAAGAAATACCGCTCACTTAAAGGATCACTGTAGCTCCAAATTTACACTATGGTCTTTAGAACTAGATTTTTAATGTATTAACGAGTATGCAATTAAAAATATTTACTGGCACTGATTGTGCATTCAAGGCCTCATCCAAACTGGAGGAACAGATAAAGAGAAATAAAAATGGTGGCTCATTATTATTATTATTGTCTTTATTTATATTGCGCCAACATATTCCGTAGCGCTGTACAGTGGTATTGTACAAGGCAAAAAACAAACTTAACACCTTATAAAGAAAGGAGGGCCCTGTTTTTGAGCATATAATCAAATGCACATAGTGCTTGTTTCCAAGACACGGACACACAATTGAAAACTCACAAACTTACAATCTAGGGTTTAGGTGTGATACAAGGGGGTGACAACTACAAAATGGCAACGTGAATGCAATTTGTTTAGTCAATTGGAGGGGTCTGTGTGTTGTACTGTAGAGTGTGGGTGGGAGTGTTATTATGCTGTGGAGTGTGCAGTTGTAATTATAAAGGCTGAAGGTGATATGATTTTTTAAATAGGTGTGTTTTAAGTAATTTTTTTAAGGTTTTGGGGCAGGAAGATAATCTAATGGAGCGAGGCAAGGAGTTCCAAATAGTAGGGGCCGCATGAGAAAAGTCTTGAAGACGGGAGTGAGAGGAGGTGATGAGAGAGGAGGAAAGAAGAAGGTCATTAGCAGAACGAAGGGGGCGGTTGGGAGAGTATTTAGAGACAAGAGCAGAGATATAAGGGGGTGCACTGTTGTTGAGGGCTTTATGTGTTAGGGTCAAGATTTTAAATGTGATTCGGGAAGCTATGGGAAGCCAGTGGAGTGATTGACAGAGAGGAGCTGCAGACACTGATCGTTTGGTATTGAAGATGAGTCTAGCGGAGGCGTTCATTATGGATTGGAGGGGAGACAGACGAGAGATGGGTAGGCCAGCAAGGAGGGAATTGCAGTAGTCGAGTCGAGATATGATGAGAGAGTGTATTAGAATTTTAGCTGTGTCTTGTGTAAGATAATGACGAATTTTGGAGATGTTTTTTAGGTGAAACTGACAAGATTTTGTTAGCGATTGGATGTGAGGAATAAAAGAGAGGGCGGGATCCAGTAGAACCCCAAGACAACGGGCCTGGGAGGTGGGAGTGATGATGGTGTTGTCAACAGTGAGAGATATTTGTGGAGTGGAAGCTGTAGTAGAGGGTGGAAAGATTAGGAGTTCAGTCTTAGACATGTTGAGTTTGAGTTGACGGGTAGACATCCAGGGGGATATGCTAGAGAGGAAGTTGGAAACATGAGCTTGAAGAGAGGGGGATAGATCGAGTGCAGAGAGGTAGATTTGAGTATCATCTGCATAGAGATGATACTGAAATCCACAGGATTTTATGAGGGTGCCAAGGGAGGAGGTGTAGATGGAGAAGAGGAGGGGGCCTAGGACAGAACTTTGGGGAACGCCAACAGACAGAGGGAGAGGTAAATAAGAGGTGCCAGAGAAGTAGACGCTAAATGTACGATCTTTTAGATAGGATGTAAACCATGAAAGAGCTGTGCCCTGAATACCAAATGAGTGGAGAGTTTGGATTAGAAGAGGGTGGTCAACTGTGTCGAAGGCAGCAGAAAGATCCAGGAGAATTAGAATTGAGAAGTGACCCTTTGATTTGGCAGCTAGCAAGTCATTGGTGACTTTTGTGAGGGCTGTTTCTGTTGAGTGTTGGGCACGGAAACCAGATTGGAAGGGGTCAAGAAGGGAATTGGAAGAAATAAATTGAGTGAGGCGATTGTAAACAAGCCGCTCAAGCAGTTTGAAGCTCATGAATAAGTGCAGATAACAGTTAATAAATTAACGACTGGATTGATTAGTTTCTACTTTCTTACAAATGTTATGCCCTTTTACAAGTGCAGCTCTTTGAAAGAGCATTTTCTAAATATTGGATACATTTTCCATTTTCTAAATATTTTGTCTGTTTACAATTGTAGCTCTTATCAACTGAATATCTATTAAATATGCCACTACAGTTGTCCTGATAAATATGAGCCACTTATGGATGAAATTGATGTCACAAATATAATCTTTGAACCAGATGTAAGAAAGTCCCTAATATATCACCAAACAAATAATAGTAAAAATCAGTTTTGCTGCAATGCGCCATAAACAATCTGAATATTTATTTAATTAAAAAAAAAAAAGGATTTGGGAGCAGTACGACACTGTTAATCTAGTCTGTAGCATAAGAGTACTAATGTCCATGATGCTGCTGTTGATTTAGCCCCCCCCCCAAAAAAAAGAACTACTGATAAGATCCATAGCTTTCTAAATTAACATTTTTTCCTTTACTTTATGAATGCATTTAAAAAAGGAGCCAGATCTACTAAAGAGTGAAGTGTTTGAAAACTCTTGTAGAACCTCTCGATTCCTCAGTAAACCTCTGGGGCATATACACTATAAGATTTGACTTAGATCAAGTGGAATAAAATTAGGTACATCATTGCTGGTGTAATATGTATATTAATATAAAAAAATATTGATGGTACTCAAGAGATTGTTAAATCATATATTGGTCAAAGCTGTGCTTCATATCAGTCAACAGCAACCCCAATATTTCATTTTAGATCATATGGCCTATGGAAAAAATACAATTTAAGAATACAAAGCTCTGCACCTCTTGATTCAGTTTTTGTTTTTGTCCCCCACAATAGCCAAATCTAGCTCTACAGTGACTTCTTGTGGATAAAATGTATTGACAATAATCTGATATAGTCCTTGCTAGTATTGCTATATTTCTATTTATAAAAACAATAGCATTTTCTGCAACTTGTTCTATACTGTATATTTGCACTGAAATAGCAATTTCCTCCAAAGCCTCGGCAAACGTTGTTGTATCTTGGAGACTGAATCATTATTTGCATAAGAAATGTGGACGTATCTACCAAAGTTCTATGTACAAAATTCCCCCAACCGATAACACATAAAATCCAAGAACCTTTAACCTGTTAATTTTACATGTTTTTGTACAAAACTGCAAAAGAGATATTGGGGATCATTTATAAAAGAAAATCTATGTCACAGAAAAGCAACATTAGTACAAAATGTACATTCAATTTATCAGTTTATTTCATTGAATTTCACTGGCAGTTGTGGTTTTTTTTTTCAGTTGAGTGGTTTTGATGGATAGATTGCATTGACTTAGATTGCTAATCAAGTTTTGACCTGTTTTGAAGCTTTCTCCAATTAATCATATCAAGCTATCAATAGAGGTAGTTTATTTTGCTTTTATCATCGTATTATTGATGCAAGTCTGCCACCTACTGGAGTTGTCAAAAACATGACTCTGTAACAACCAGCCCTATCACATTATATAGCTGCAAAGTGCTATCTGATTCAGCGTGGCCTATCAATCTGTTCCATGAGTGCTATTCACTTGACTAGCACTTCTGTTGATATGCTAATATGAGTAGTTATAGCCATACCATTCACATGCTAATATGATTCAGCCCATATGCGATTAACCCTTCTCAGCACTAATGCCATTAGTTGTCCGAAGTGGGAAGTGGGAAGTGGGAGAATGTATAATTATTAACCAAAGACAATGGATCAAAGGGGTATCATATACAACACTTACCCCACATTAACCTCTGTGGTTTCCCACAAAAATGGTGAGCTGGCTGACTAGTTCCCACGCCACTCTAGATGGTCTGATCAACTCCCATTGATGTTTAAGAGGGAATTTGTGATATATTTGCAGTGCCAATATGCGATCAGGAGTTTCTGCAATCATACTTAAACATCCCAGGAATAGAAGTGGGCCAACATGTAAGGAGGAACTGCCAAATAAAAAGTGAAAACATCTTTCTCAGGTGACACTGTTCAGGAAGTGGAACAGGGTTACCTGGGTAATCTCGTAGGTATCGTGACAATAATATTTTAGATCCTGGTATCATATAGCACTTTTTGTTTGTCCCCAGGCCCCAGGGATACAGCACACATAAACTATAAAAAAATGAATTATATGCACTAGAAATAGAGAATCACATTTTTATACATCCTGGTCACGACTCAGCACTATTGAGTTTCTGAGCTCTGCAGAGAGATCAATTAAATCCCGTTCTGTAATTAATGGTACCTGTCATGTTCAAAAATGAGATTGTCATAGGTGTGAAACCGTCTTTGAGTAAATATTTTAAAAGTGAGTTGTCTTTTGGTACTGATTTTACATGCAACAATTATTTTGTAAGGTTTAAAATATACCATACTGTTTTAAATGCATTATTGAACATTTCAGTGTTCAATTGCCTTTGTGCTCTCCCTCCATTGTCACTTAGATTGAATTATCTCACTTGTACTCTGAGGGATTACTTGAGTCAAATGGGTATTATCACCAAGCAGGGCAGCATTAAGACCTTTAGAAGCCCTAAGCACTTAAAAGATTTTGGTGCCATCATATATATATAATGCAAAATATAAATAATAATAAACCTTTACAATGTGTATCATTAACCTCCATTATTACTATTTTATTATTATTATATGTATGTCATTGTTTCATTTATTGTGGGAGCCCCTTTTTTTGGACCTGGTTCAGCTCCACTTTTGTAATTTTGCACCATATGGTCCATGGTAAATCCGACAATGGGAAGTTTCTGTGGTGCTCCCCTTTCCTTGATGCCTTTTGCTTAATGTAAGTGAGCTGGATTATGAATGCATCTGATAGAGGAGAATTTGTAGTGTATGAAAAAAAAACATTTTGCATGAAAATATCCCAAAATAAACATTAATTAGCTTACCTTGAAGTTAGCAAAAAATTCCTATGTTTTTTGGCATTTGCATTTGATCGTGTACACCCCTAGAAAATCCCACCTGAATTAGCATAACATTCAAATTCAGAATCAGGCTAATACATTGTATCATTCTTCACCTCCGTGGCTTCTGGCGTCTTTAGTACAAGAACTGCAACAGTAACTTCCTGTGCTTTGTACCAGAAAGGTCAAAATATGTACCCTGCTGTATTTCCTGTGTGTACCCAGCATATTTAAGTGTCCTGTGGGTGTGAACAGCTGGATTTTACTTTTGTGCAAATAACTTTGTATGTAAAATTAACTTTTCTATATAACACATGTTTTCATACACTAATAATTCTCCTCTAACAGATGCATTCATAATCCAGCTCGCTTACATATTATTATTGTCTTTATTTATATCGCGCCAACATATTCCGTAGCGCTGTACAGTGGTATTGTACAAGGCAAAAAACAAACTTAACACCTTATAAAGAATGGAGGGCCCTGTTTTTGAGCATATAATCAAATGCACATAGTGCTTGTTTCCAAGACACGGACACACAATTGAAAACTCGCAAACTTACAATCTAAGGGTTTAGGTGTGATACAAGAGGGGGACAACTACAAAATGGCAACGTGAATGCAATTTGTTTAGTCAATTGGAGGGGTCTGTGTGTTGTACTGTAGAGTGTGGGTGGGAGTGTTATTATGCTGTGGAGTGTGCAGTTGTAATTATAAAGGCTGAAGGTGATATGATTTTTTAAATAGGTGTGTTTTTAGTAATTTTTTAAAGGTTTTGAGGCAGGAAGTTAATCTAATGGAGCGAGGCAAGGAGTTCCAAATAGTAGGGGCAGCACGAGAAAAGTCTTGAAGACGGGAGTGAGAGGAGGTGATGAGAGAAGAGAAAGAAGAAGGTCGTTAGCAGAACGAAGGGGGCGGTTGGGAGAGTATTTAGAGACAAGAGCAGAGATATAAGGGGGTGCACTGTTGTTGAGGGCTTTATGTGTGAGGGTCAAGATTTTAAATGTGATTCGGGAAGCTATGGGAAGCCAGTGGAGTGATTGACAGAGAGGAGCTGCAGACACTGATCGTTTGGTATTGAAGATGAGTCTAGCGGAGGCGTTCATTATGGATTGGAGGGTAGACAGACGAGAGATGGGTAGGCCTGCAAGGAGGGAATTGCAGTAGTCGAGTCGAGATATGATGAGAGAGAGTGTATTAGAATTTTAGCTGTGTCTTGTGTAAGATAATGACGAATTTTGGAGATGTTTTTTAGGTGAAACTGACAAGATTTTGTTATCGATTGGATGTGAGGAATAAAAGAGAGGGCGGGATCCAGTAGAACCCCAAGACAACGGGCCTGGGAGGTGGGAGTGATGATGGTGTTGTCAACAGTGAGAGATATTTGTGGAGTGGAAGCTGTAGTAGAGGGTGGAAAGATTAGGAGTTCAGTCTTAGACATGTTGAGTTTGAGTTGACGAGTAGACATCCAGGAGGATATGCTAGAGAGGCAGTTGGAAACATGAGCTAGAAGAGAGGGATAGATCGGGTGCAGAGAGGTAGATTTGAGTATCATCTGCATAGAGATGATACTGAAATCCACAGGATTTTATGAGGGTGCCAAGGGAGGAGGTGTAGATGGAGAAGAGGAGGGGGCCTAGGACAGAACCTTGGGGAATGCCAACAGACAGAGGGAGAGGTGAAGAAGAGGTGCCAGAGAAGGAGACGCTAAATGTACGATCTTTTAGATAGGATGTGAACCATGAGAGAGCTGTGCCCTGGATGCCAAATGAGCGGAGAGTTTGGATTAGAAGAGGGTGGTCAACTGTGTCAAAGGCTGCAGAAAGATCCAGGAGAATTAGAATTGAGAAGTGACCCTTTGATTTGGCAGTTAGCAAGTCATTGGTGACTTTAATGGTTAATCCAACCCTGTCACCAAGCTATTTCTTGTTCTTCTTATCATTTCTCTTTTCACAGATATTGACCAGTGAAGTCTTCAGCTCAGATCTTATATTTTAAGCAGAAATCATTTACTCCTCCGTATTTACAACCGTGGGACTCCTTGGTTAGGGCAACATTGTTGTGATAAGCCTGTTATGGAAGCAACGTTTCAGTTTGAAAAAAATCACATTTGTTATGTGCAGTGTATAGAAAGTCAATAACATTAACATCTATGAAAGCCATTATAATAAAGTATTTTTAATAGAAAATGTTTAATTTAGCAGCCTCTGCTTATGTCATGAGTGCTTCCATCTGCTAGTGTGCCTGGAAAGAGGAGGGTTATCCTACTCATGCTTGCTCCCTATTCAGCTGTCTTGTCCAGTTGCTAGTCACGGTGATAGTCTTTTAATATAACTGAATAGAGATGTCTGAATTCAAGGTTACCACAATCAGAGAAAAAAATAAATAATATAAAAAAATGAAAAGCTATATTTATTTATTTAAAACTTTGTAAAGCATTTTCCAATTAGCATGTAAAGTTCTTTATAAGATCTTAATATAAATATGACATTGTCAAGGAACACTGTGGATATATTTTAAAAATGTACTCTTCTGGAGAATTAAAAGTTAACAATAGACAACATGTTAACCTCTATTGTATTTTCTTTTATATGTAATTATGCTTATATGGAATAATACCATTTTAGTTCCAGCAGGTAGAAAGAGCCCTATATCTGATATTATTTTAAAAAGTTTTTTATATCATGCAGTCACTATTTATGAGTAAATTAGACTCTTATCAAGTCCATAGTAAGGTATGATTAAATCTGTGTCCTATCAGCACATGCATGTGGAATGTGTTTCCTGATTACAGAACTGACTGTGATGTCACAGATGTGACCTTTGCGTGATTTAGTTCATGGCACATTGCTGAATACTGAGAAACTGGAAAAATATCTTGATGCAAAGCTTTCTTCTAGTCCCAATCACAGTAGGCATAAAATCTTAATTATGTGCCATAGCCTAAACTAATAGAATACTCTACAGAAAAGGTTGCATATAAGTGGACTACGGCTCCAGGAATTTAAGCATCTCTTGGAGACACATAAGACTATCCCGAGAATTAATAAAGTCAGTATCAATAAGTACATAGAATGGACATCATATATGGCCAATTGGCCTAGATGGATCAACTATTGTTAAGTCTGTTTTTGTGTACACGATGTTCTACAGTGCAACAATCTTTGGTCTCTCCTTACAATCAATAAGAAATCCATGGGCAAGTGATTGAGGGAAGTGGGGAAGGGCAGAAAGAATTGTGATCTAGTCAGAATTTGGATGGTACCAATCTTAAGGCATGGTCTCAGTAAGGTGTGGACATGGTAGATAGTAAGGATATAGGGTTTAGACTGCTCTGAAAGGATGCATTTTCGGGGCATGTTTGAGTCATGGAAAGCAGGGAGTATGACGGAGCAAAGTAAGGTATGTCATAGAGCAGTTGCCCCTTGGGACAGGAGAGATAATTGAGTAAATAAGGGGTGCAGTGTTAGCAAGGACTTTTTGTGTGATTACTTTTCTTTTTTAAATGTATGCATTACATTTGTTATCTGGATATTTGTATCATGATTTAGTCATTGGGAAAAAAATGTGTACTTGGCAGATTAGAAGGGTTTATTGGTTCCTATTTAGATATATGTTTCTATGTAAACAGCATCTTAAAATGGCAGAAGAGATGACTATAATATTTATCAGCCTAGTTTCAGTATGATAACATGTTCACTGTCACATAGAGCCTAAAATCTATTTTCTCTCTTCCAAGGCACAAGATAAATAAAATGACTTGTATTAATTATCACGGTATGCTAACTTTATAATTCACCTAGGCTTTCCTGGAACAGACTCAATGGTATAAGTGGCAGAGCTTGTGTTAGTGCAGTAGGTGCAAAGCACTAGGGTACAATACAGGGTAGAGGCCCATTACTTCCACCAGGTGCCTGAGGTAAAGATGGAATCTTCATTTCTAAGGGAAGAATGGCAGATAATTATTTTATAGTAAGGTGATCTGATCACATTTATTTTTACCTTTTCTTGCTGAACCCCCTAGGGGCCCCAAAATAATTTTGCACCAGGACCTCCAAATCACAAGATCTCTCGTTGGTTGTTATTATGTATTAGCCAACAGTGCAACTCTCTTTTTTATATTATTTTATTTTATTATTTTTGTACATATAAAATAGTAAAGCAGCTAATAACATATTTGTAATTACACCATACAAGAGAGAATAATAAGCAGTACAAAAACATGAACATATCATCTCAACATCTTGATATCTCTCAAGTTTTAAATATAATTTTACAATCAACAAAAGACAAAGACGGAGAAAAAAAAAAAAAAAGGGGGGGAAATGTTCACTCTCTCTCTCCTTTCCCCTCCTTTAAATTTCGTCTCGGAGACCCTATCAAAGAGAATTTCATCGCCCTCATTTTTCTAGCTTAATGTCAATTATTGGTCCCAGAGCTGCCATTTTATTAGACGAGTGGCCTTGGGGATATTATCTCGGGAGTTATCCAGCAGATCTAATTTCATCATTTCTCTATTTTTTGAAATAGTGTTCTCTAGTTCTTTCCAGGAGGGTACTTGAGATTGTTTCCAGTATTTCAATAATAACCATTTAGCAACTAGACATATGTGTGATATTAAAAGTCTTTCCCCTAATGGGAAGATTTTCATTTGCGAGTGTAAAATGAATATTAACGGGTTACAAGTAATTTGTTTACCAGTGAGGGCCGAAAGTTCTTTACTTACTCTCAACCAGAATGTTTTAATTTTTTTACAATCCCAACACATATGAATGGTTGTGCCTGGTAGTCCGCATTGTTTCCAGCATAAGCCATCTAGGTTATTATATATTGTTTTTAGTCTATTAGGGACATAGTACCATCTATGGATTAATTTAACCATCATTTCATTATATGAAGAGTTAATTGATTATTTCTTAATAGTACTAAAAGTTTTAATCCAGTCTTCCTCTAATATTATAATTTTCAAGTCAGCTTCCCAGGCTAATATACCCAAACTCTTTTCAAACGGGGTGTTTTCATCAATTATATTACTAAATTTGGAAATTATGTGTGACGATTCACCTTTGATTAAATATTCTTCCATTTTCCAAATTTTGTTCATATTAATAATTTTATATCCTAGGAGAGTAAGGTGTCTTTGTAGTCCTTCATAATCTAGCCATGTTATTTTGTCTAAATTAAATTTCTCTTTTAGTCTTTTCAATTCCATTAAATTCCCTTTTTCAAATAGATCTCCCACCTTTCTAATATTATGTAGTTTTAGTAAAGACAGCAATAGTCCATTCGAGTTATTATTAAGAAAGTCTATTGGTGCTGCCAAAGACGGGGACTGGACCATTGAGAGTTTTATTTTATTTTTATACCATATGTTAATAATATATTTAATATTAGGAGGTAATTCTGAACTCCCATTCTGTTTATACTTAGCGATCCATAATATATTTTCTATTGGGTCTCTACCCGATAGGGAGTCCTCTATTGTTAGCCATCTTGGAATATTTTGTTTATAGTTATATCCAGCTGCTTGTGTAAGTATAATTTTTATATTTAGCTCTTTGATAGAGGGAGCACTTAGTCCCCCTTTCTCCAATTTCTTGCAAATTATAGATTTTTTGATTCTTGGTTTTTTCCCCAGATATATATAGTCATCTAATGTGTCTTGAAGGATCTTTATGCAATAAGCCTGTATTTTACCTGGAAGACATCTCATTATATATGTAATTTTAGGGATTAGACTCATGTTAACTGCATTTATTCTAGATAACCATGATAACTGTAAAGATCTCCAATCATTCAACTGTTTTCTTGTTTGTTTCAATATATCATTATAGTTATCTTTAAAGATATTTTTTATATGGTCTGGGAATCTAACCCCCAGGTGTACTATATGAGAGGACTTCCAGCAGTAAGAGTATGAATTCACTAACCTATTTTTTTCCTCTAATGGTATATTACAGGTCAGTACTTCGGTTTTCTGTTGGTTAATTTTAAAATAGGAGAATTTACCAAATTCTTCCAGACTAGTCTGTAGCGCTCTACAGGAGTATTCAGGATTTGTTATTGTTATGATAATATCATCCGCATATGCCATTATTTTGTATTCCTCTTGTCCTATTTCAATCCCTCTGATATCTACCGAGTCTCTAATATTAATCAATAAAGGTTCGAGGAATAGGACAAAGAGCAATGGTGACAGTGGACAGCCCTGACGAGTACCGTTCGATATTAAAAATTTACCCGTACTAAATTGTGAAGATGAAATATGTGCTATAGTATTTAAGTAGAGGGGTTTTATTGCTGATGAAGCAAAACTTTTCAAGCCAAAACTCTCCAGAACACTCTCTAGGAAGTCCCACCTGACCCTGTCAAAAGCTTTCTCTGCATCTAATGACAGGGTCAGGGAGGAGATCCTCTTTTTTTTTATATAGTGCAGGGTGTCCAACAGACGCCTGGTATTATCCGACGCTTGTCTATTCGGAATGAATCCTGTTTGATCTGGATGTATTAGGGAAGGTATAATCTTGCTTAACCTATTCGCCAAGATTTTAGAGTAGATTTTAATATCGACATTAATTAAGGAGATTGGACGATAGTTTTTATAATCTTCAGGGTTTTTTCCTTGTTTTAGTATATTAACTATTTTTATTTCTGTTAATTCTGATGGTATCCCTCCTTCTTGTTTTATCTCATTGAAAAGATTACATAAATTACTATTTAATTCTTTACTTAGATAGCGATAAAATAAGTTATTAAATCCGTCCACCACAGGCGTTTTATTTTTTTTATTTTTGGACACAATTTCAGTTATCTCTATACATTCTATTTGCTTATTCAGGAAGCTAAGTTGGGCTTCCGATACTTTGGGGAACTTTATATTATCTAGGTATTGTTTAATCTCTTCTATTCCTGGCTTAACTAATTGATTAACAGTTAACAGTGCAACTCTCTGAGCCACGCATTTGTCCAAACAGGTGTTGGTCAGTGACACTAGGACTATGCCGCAAGCCTGTTCCATAATTTTAACAGAGGACAATTACTCTCCATTTTGATAACATTGTAATGCCAGGCAGGTAAGTAAGCAGGAAAGCTGCCTCGGTACCCTTTGTGTCCAGTAGAGGTCTCCTGAGATCTCTTGCTGGTCTCCAGCCCCGCTCTAACTCTAGAAAGAACTCATCCAATACAGATGTGAAGTGTGCTGTGTATATGATACATGTAAATTATGTGTGCGCTTTGTATGTTTAGAGCGTTTATTGCAATTGGTCGTTATGAAATATTTTAAGAGGAAGTGTTGGATAATTGAGCTTGAAATTTAGGTATTTGAGAATACATTACCTGGCAATATCCTCTCTCTATGTAACTACATTTACCTAAGTAAATCAGCTAACTCTCACAGTGAGGAGGAAGAGCATGACCAGTTGGTTACGTCTTAATAGTCACAGATACGTTAAGTGGTAAAGTTTGATTCATTTTACATAATTATACCAACTGGGCATGCTGTGTCTGACATAGTATCATAGTAATTAAGATTGAAGAAATACTTTTAGTCTTTCAAGTTCAAGCTTGTTAGATCTCCCCTTACCCGTGTATTATGTGAACTAATAATTAATCAAGAGAAAGGCGCACAAAGGAGCATTGCCAATTGTCTCATTAGGAGAAAGAAATTCCTTCCTGATCCCAAACACTGAGTAAACTTAATCCCTCCTTGCCTAATTATCCAACATAACCCTGTATGCCCTTTTTATTCCAAAATATATACAACTCTTTTTTTAAAGATATCTATTGAATCTGCGGTCACAACCTCCTTTGGTAGAGAGCTCCACAGTCTAACTGCCATTTTATTTCTTTAAGGTAAAACATTTTTTCTTATACACCCAATAGGCGACCTCCTGTCAGTTAAAAACTTCTCAGAACAAAAGTTTTCCTGACAAAGCATTATATTGACCCAGGATAAATTTATATAAGATATTCCTTTAGGCACCTGCTTTCTAGATAAAATACATTTACATTGGTTAGTATTTCTTCACAGCTTTGCCTCCATATACCTTATTAGTTTTGTTACCATTCCAGCTCCAAAATGTTATTTTTTGAGATGGTGACCAAAATTGTACTACATATTCCAAACAATATTCCTCCTTATCACGTCACACTTTTCTCTAAATACAGATGTCATTGAATAAATAGCTCAGTTACTGAGGGAACAATTTTGATATTTGGGACCCTATTCTATTAGCTACTCGCAAATGCCTCAAACTCGTAAATTTGTGTGCAGGTGTTTTTGTCTATTCTTTTGACTCAAGCCTACAATTTACCTCCTTTAGCGTAAACTCGTAAACCTTGCCTTTTTAAGTAGGATTTTAGAGGAGTGATCATATGATCAGACAATATTTAAGCAAACCCGTAATTTACTTCTTAGACACAGCCAATAGTAAATGAGACCGCCATCATGATGTCAGTAAAACATTGAAGTTACAAGTAATCTGCAATCGGAGGCTACAAATTATTTAGTGCATTAGATCATCGGTTCTAATCCATGTGGGTTTCATGATATGTATTAACTCCTTGAGTCCTGGGAAATAACATTTAAAAATAATATTTTTTTAATTACATATTTGTGGGTTTGAGACTGTTGTGCAATTATTTCTAATGACTTTCCCTGCACTTCCATGCTTTTAAATTACATTATTGTGTGTTTAATTGCTGCTTCAGCTATAACAAAAAGCCCTTATGTGTCCTATTTAGTACTCGTAATATTTTTGACAGTAAAGTGATACTTTTTTAAGTTGAGGGTTACACTTTATTTGTGATCTAGTGCTACGGGTCTAAAAGAATAGATTTTGTGTAACTTTATTAGAGCTCGTAATGTTCGAGCTGTGTTAAAACCAATGGAGATCTAAGGCCAAATTTGCGTCTTTATCTGGCAGTAGTGATTGTGGGCGGGGAACTTGTAATCCGATTGCGAGTGGCTAATAGAATATATGGCAATATTAAGAGTGATATTAAGTGTGTATGAATTGGTCAATAGAATATGGCCCTTGGTCGCCAAGTGTCTTGTTGTTTCAGTGTGGTTTTCAGTAACTTATTCGGTGTTGCATTTATATTTAGTGTTTCTGGCACTAAACATTGTTGTGGAAGTAAATATATAATGTTTTAGGAATATATTTTACTAATAATTCTATAATTGTATGAATTTTATTAGGATCTTGTTTATAAAGCAAACATTGGACGTAATGCAGTGTGTGCATGTATATATGAGCATATGCTCCTTATTTAACATGTAAAACAAACACTTGCCTCTACATTGTACTTCTTTTCTCCCTCGTACAAATCTGCTAGTCATGTGAATGAGGACAGAGTGTCAGTAAACATATATAAAACTTGTTGTTTGCGGAGTACTAACCTTACTTCAATATTGTCGCTGCGAACTGAGAGACAATTTACTTGATGACATATAAGTCCGTATTTGCTAAGCAGTCTGCTTCCTTAAAACACCTTGTGCTCAAGGGAGTTTTTATTAAATGGCCATAAGTGGCTTTAATAATCCACTATGGACAGTGCTGACTATATAGTCTTTTGAGTAACTAAACTTGATAATGGGCAAATGTTTTTAGAAACTAATTACTTAAAAAAACAACATGAACCCAAAACATTACATTTTAATGTTTCTTTTTTTCTGACTTTATTTGGTCTGCTACTTTTCCCCAGAAGGGTATGACCTTGGAAACTAATGGACTTTCCATTAGTCCTGTTAAAATCTGTCACATTATCAATATGCAGATAGGAGCTTCTTCTGCATTCAAACTCTTCTCCAACTTCAGATGCTGATCAAGAGAAACCATAATGTTGAGTCTCAGCCTGTTATCCTGCAATGTTTGTCTACCTCCTAAATATTGTATGCGTTTACGTCTGAGCAATAAAAATATTGTGAGCTCCTAATGTGATTATAATTGTTTATATGTAACGCTCCAACAAATATCGTAGGGCGAATGTATTGCAGATTACAAGCTCTTTTACCATGTATTTATATAACTGTATATTAGACAGCACCCACACAAGAGTACAACAGATTGCAAACTATTAGGGTAGTCTTCATTAAATAGAGCAATAGTGCAAGCCATTGGATAGATAGGTCTCTAGATGGTGGACTATTGTACTTTCTTTCAGGGGTGTAGGAGCCAGAATAATTCTGGGGCGAGTTACAGTTCATTGTATACACAGGCCGTAAAATAGCTTATATATACAAACAAACATAGAAAAATCTGGGGGGATTTGTCCCCCGATCCCCCCCTGTTCCTACACCCATGCTTTTGTTCCACCACTAAAGATAGAGCAGTATCTAGAGTCACATGTCGGAGAAACTGGCACCATTAATATACTCTTTTTTCATATGCTGTCTGGATCTGCAAACATTTTGCTCCTTAAAGGACCGCTCTAGCTATATACGTTAACCTACTTTTTTTTGAAGAACTACACTTGAAAAGAGACAAAATGTTTTTACATTTTATATTCCGTTATGCTGCAGTGAAGTACCGTATATACTCGAGTGTAAGCCGAGTTTTTCAGCCCTTTTTTTAAGGCTAAAAAGGGCCCCCTCCTTATATTTGAGTCACTCTCTCCCCGTGTCTCTCTAACCCCCCGTGTCTCGCTACCCCCCGTGTCTCTCTAACCCCCCGTGTCTCTTTCCCCCCCTCCTCATCCTCAACCCCCACTCCTCATTCTAAACCCCCCCTCCTCATTCTAAACCCTACCTCTCCCTTTCCCCTCACTTACCTGCATCTGAGGAGGGAGGTTGAGGATGAGGAGTGGGGTTGAGGAGGGAGGTTGAGAATGAGGAGGGGGGGAAGAGACACAGGGAAGGGAGAGGGGGGAAGGGACACAGGAAAGGGAGAGGGGGGAAGAGACACATTGAAGGGAGAGGGGGGAAGAGACACAGGAAAGGGAGAGGAGAGAAGAGACACGGAAGATAGAGGGGGACACAGAGGGCACAAGAGGGACACAGGGGGCAGCACATTTCCCACCCTCGGCTTATACTCGAGTCACTCATTTTACCCAGTATTTTGTGGTAAAATGGGTGCCTCGGCTTATACTCGGGTCGGCTTATATTCGAGTATATACGGTATATCCTTTTTGTTTCTGCTTATTAACTTCCCAAGGTAGGAGGAATACACAGAAAGATTCTGTCTGCACAAATAGAATGAAGGATCTATAATGGCCATTGCTTTCACCGAGATTAATGGAGGTTTATCAGACTATAAGAATACACCCTCTTGAAAAATAGGAGACAGGATCTATTTAGAAAATGGATCTCTGCAGTAAAGCATAATTCCATTTAAAAATGAAAAATGTAAATGTTTATGTTTCTTTTTTTTCTTTTTTTTTGCTTTCTGTAAACCTTTCACCCATTATCAACTTTAGTTATTTTTAAAAATGACATATAGAAAACATTTAATCACTGTGATATTTAATTGTATGTAGAGTTCTTCACCGTGAACCACATTATTTAATATTAGTTGTTTTATGCATTTTTCTTTATACAGTATATTCAAGTGTATATGAACAGGACCAAGTATACCCTGAGCTGAAGTCATGCATATCAGTTTTGATGCAGGGCGGTGCTTGATTGGAATGCTCTGTATACAATAAGACCAACAAGGCTTTAGATATGAGTCATATTATTATACTATGATATACTTAGTATATGTGGAGTTTATATTGAGAGACTGATATTAATCCTTGCAACTCACTGCATATTGAAATAATTATCTCACTCACTTACTTAATCCTGATCCTCTAACTGCATCCTGGAGGTATTCTGTCAACGCCTCCACTAAAATACATAAAATACACCCAGGCAATAGCAATTTGCATGAATTGTTTAAAGACATACAGGAAGCATGGAAATGGCAAATTACTTCCAAAGGAGGTAGAGCAGGAACTATTTGTTTATCTACTTTGTTTTTGTTTACCTCTGGCTGTGCATATGTACTGCCAGTGCCAACATATGTGCCACGTTAATTATGTGTGTCTGATATTCAGGTTGTATTGCTTGCATAGACAGTCATACACTTCTTAGGCAAATATTTTATTCTACATAATTGTTTTGACTATGTTGGTAAATTATGTTTATCCTCCTCAGTTAATTGTGACATCAAATTGACATTCCCTTACATCTAAGAAGCCCCTATGGTAACTATTTCTCAGCTTCTGGGATCTCCCCCTGACTTCCTGTTTTCTGTTAATGCAGGCTGCCATATTGGACATCCGTGACCTAAGGCCACACGAGCAGGGATGACTTCACACTACAGTGTCTCATCCTGCTCAGATACACAGCATGTCAGTGACTGCTTACAGCATCATGAGACACTAGTAGCATGAAGCTCCTCACTTGTGGTGATGGCCATAGGTTACACCTTGCAATATGGCAGCTGGCCCTAAGAGAAAGAGGTGGCTCCAGAAACTAAAAATGTACTCTGGTGGCTTCTTACAAGTAATTGAAGTATAAATGTTATATAATTACATTGAGTAGGTTAAACATAATTAGCTAACCTTCTTAAAACATTTATATGAAACAAAAAATTCATAAAGAGTAATCTTCTATATATATAATGAACATTACAGGCAACTTAGAGTCCAGTAGAAAAAAACTAGATAAAGTTGGATCAGTACACTAGTGCAGTACTTCCTATCCCTTGGGCGCATGTCATACTAGCAGGTAAAGATTTGAGGATATTGCTGCCTGATCACAGGTGTCTAAATAAAAATGGCTGAACTACTAGTGAACTACCTGTGCTCAAACATGTATTGCGTCAGACCCTTGCAGTGAAGCAGTCCATGCTGAACACAGGTGTCTTGAGAACCACTGGTATAGTGTAAAAGTAGTTATCAACATATATAATTATAAATACCAGCCGCATACAACAATAGCCCTTGGAGCTGAATCCAGGCCACATTTTCAAGATATCTTATTTGAATACCAATGTATCAATCAATGGTTCCAGTATTTTCATTTAATTAACTGTGCTGACAAGTGGATAACCTTAAAATGTGACCTGGATCAGCCTCCAATGATAATGTTGGATACATTTTCTGCCTTGAAAAATACATGGTTACAACATTTTCTACAGACCTAATTGTGAGCCTTTAGTTTCATTGAGGAAATTCATAGAAAAATAGATGTTACAAATAAGAAAATTAATAGCAATACATAAACATAAGCCCGTTATACCCTATATGCACTTTGCTGCAGCAAGCGTGCTACATATTATCATACAATAGGGTGTAGGAGAATAAAACAGGCAGAGGCACTGAAAATGGGTTAACTCTAGAGGGGAGGAAATTAACAATAACTCTAATTTACATTCATATTAAAAATAACTTCTATTACATGGTCCGTTTAAGTCCTTTTCTACACGTCAGTATTTTTTTTTATTGCTGCTAATATTTAGTAACAACTGAAAAAAAATCTATTTACTGCAGAACTGTTATATATTTTGTTACATGACGTTCAAAGCTACCTTTGAACACACCAAGCTATTTCTCATGCAATCACTGAATTTATTACCAAAGAAATCACATATCAGCAAACTCGACTAAAATCCAGTTAATACTGTTTTATTGCATCAGATTTTACTGGAAATGCATTGTGCCGTTAATCACATTTAAATAACTTTATATGTAATTAATGCTGATTGAATGGTTAGACCCATGTTTCTTGTCAAGTAAGGCAGAAAACATTTAGCGTGCATGATCTAAACATCCTGTAATTATGATGACTTCCAGTTTTATTCATATGGAATCCAATTTTTCCTACTGCAGATTTGTGACTGGTTTTGAAAGGATGCTTCTTAGGAGACATGTATAAGGCGCAAAAACTACTTTGATCTTTTGTAATGAAACATTTTTATGTATAACCATCAGTGTTTGCCACCCTCTCCGTGGTAGCTTACATTTATATTATTATTGGTGTGTGAGGCATAAGGAGTTAAGTAAATAACAAGGTAGAGACTCAAGAATCGAACCAAGATGCCCTGAACCAGGCTCCCATCACTGTGCATTAGTACAGTAAGCCAACATGTTGTATACTGCAAATAAGGAACAATAATATAATGTAACTGATATGCACTTATACTTTTAATCCTGGCATTGTGTGTTCCATAAAAATAATAACTCTTAGGAGATAAGATACCAAATTGTAACAGTGACAAAAATAGTTGAAATATTATTGATATCACATATATTGTTGTGAGCATGCAAGCTGTTGCTCACGCTTGCGTGTTCGAGCAGCGAGCCTGCGGCCCTCGCGAAGCGAGGGCCGCAGTTGCTGGCAAGGAGCGACAAAGGCGCTCCTTGCCAGCAACTGCGGCCCTCGCAAAAAAGTACGAGACACGTTACGACCAATTACGATCTCGCAAAAAACGGCCGCAACCCGCGGACATGAAAAAAATGAAAAACACAATAAATAAACACAACACATATATAAAAACCTTACCTACAGCATGAGGGAGCATCCAGGACCTCAAAAACTGAAGTTACACCTCAATTTAACTCAAAATAAAAAAGTTTGGACACTAAAAAATTCTCTAAGCAAGAGAAAAAATGGCCGCTGAAACAAACGAAAACGGGTCTACAGCAGTCTAAAGATGCGAAACACCACCAAACACCTACGGAATTGCCGAAAACCACATACGAGATTAGAAAACAAAGACGCAACCCGAGCGACCCCGAAAACATTACAAACACAATAAATACACACAACAAACATATAAAAAGCTTACCCACAGCAAGGTGGTGCACCCAGGACCTCTGCAAGTGAAGTTACACCACAATTTAAGTCCAAATTTCGGAGTTTAAACACCCGAAAATCACCTAAGCGAGAGAAAAAATGGCCGCCGAACAAAACGAAAACGAGGCTACAGGACTCTAAACACCACAAAACAGCTACGGATATTCTGCTACAGCTGCATACCACACATTAGCCGCCATTTTATAACTTATACAATGCGGAAGTACACAGCTATCAATCCTGACTGACTTTGGGTGTAGGAACTAAGGGGACAAGGGGAGTTATATACCCGTCAGACTTTTCAGTGTGTATAAGTTGTGCAGTCTGTACACCATGAGCTGTACCAAGACAGATTTATTTACGCTTCTACACCGATGATAGGCACACAAGATTGGTCTCAATGGTCAGCATTCGTCCTGCTCTTATCAACACTTTTTGAACCCGTATGTCAGTAATGTGACTGTAGTTTGTGATCTTCTGGTATATATCTGGTATATATCTCTAAGAGTGTCTAGTAGATCATAGAGTGAACTAGATATCACAATGATCATCTTAAAAGACCACTGTATGGTGTAGAAAAAGTTAGCGAGTTTTCAATCTTGATTTTGATTTTAAGCTCAAAAACAGGGCTGTCAATTCTTTTGCAATGTGTTAATTTTGTTTTTGCCATGTACTTAACCCCTGTATAATGCTACGGAATATATTGGCGAGTTACAAATAAAGATAATAATAATAAATTATATGTTTGGAAAAAGAAGCAGGGAAATGTCATACAGGTAGTTTTTAATAAAAATAAAAAAAAGAAATGTCTCTGCTGGTCTGCATGTATGATAGGGACATTTACATTAACACAGGAGCAGGGCTTGTAGTTATCCTTGCAACAGCATACTTCAAGACATATGCAAGGATACAGGGTTGGTTCCAAATACTATAAGCACCAATGATGTAACAAATCTTTCTCCCACTCCCCTCCTATTCTGCATTCCCTCTACTTACAGAAAAGATAACTACATACTTTAAGATAAAATATAGCAGCAAATGATGAAATCAGAAAAAAATTACAAACAGGCTCTTCTAAATTAAGATTTTCCTTGAAATATTAACTGTAGTGGCCCATTAAATGGATAATCAAATCAGGTAAAACAGCAAGCCTATTTCTGGTGGAGCAAAAGTGCAAAATAATAATGACGTGTAATCTAGAGTTCCTGGAAGCTTGCTCTTCCATTAAAGGATTATGTAAGTGAGGTGGGTTATGAATTCATCCAGTAGAATGCATCATAAACCACCTAGCAAAAAAGTTTGCATGAAAACATGCAAACTGTTTTTGCAATATATTTAAAAATGTGCTGGGGCTGATGTAGACACCCCCAGCAACTGCGATTTGCATAATGGATATCTAATTTTTAATGAGATATCCAATATGCAGCACATGCGCATGCTGATTGGCTAAAGGAAAGTGTCTGAAATCATGTCACTTCCCACGGTAGGGCAGACTACAGGTGCTAACTGAGCATGCCTGCACAATACCCAGGCCAAAAAGAAACATTGTATAAGTTATACTAATTATCCCTGGGACTTTCTGGGGGTGTCAACACTGAGAGAAAGCTCTTTGCAAAGGCAAGAAATTCAGAAAACTTCAGGCTAACGGTTTAACTGTTTACTTTGGAATTTTTTCATGCACATTTTTTTTTCAGACACTATAAATTCTCCTCTATCAGATGCATTAATAATCTAGCTCACATATACATTTAACATTATTTAATCACCTACAGTATTTGTATTCTGGGAATTTGGTTAAATAGCAGAGCAAATTTGGCCAATTTCTTTCTGGGACATGGGCTATGAAGAATCATCTTGTTTTTTTCCTCCGCACAGATTCATCTTTCTGTTTCTGTATTTTATTAATTGGAATTATCATCTTACCAAGATAAAAAGCCATAAATTGTGTTTTCAAACTACTCTGTCCACTTAATATTATTTACCATAAGTAAAATAATACCCCACTAACCTAATTTAGGCACAATTTCTATAACATCAATGTATTATTAAATATCTTTTCATCCCTTGCATAATCAAACCTTGAAATCTTCCCTCCACCCATTATGAATATTTAGACTAATATTTGGAGGTGGAGGAGAGCGCCTTGAATACTGTTGTTCTAAAGCTTGATGAAATGGGGCTCATTTTATTGGTGAGCACCTATAAAATGAGCCCCATCCTATCAATCTTTAGCAGAGAGGAGGAGGTATCATTTATTTAGGTGTTCAGTGGAATAAGATACCTTTTAATAAGATCATGTTCTCTGAACCTCCTGCCATTTTGTTTTTTATACAGCATATTATTTTTGAAGAAAAATATTTAATAGCCGTGCTTCTTTTATAAAACATGAGGCTATGATTTAAATTTGAAACAGAAATTAGAAATTAGACCCAGAGATCCAGATTAGAGATAAAGAGCTACCATTAGATCTTCAAGTTGTATCATGTAGATCATGCAGTGACAGGCTATGCACCATGCATGAAGATGTAGGGAGATCAGCATACCCACAGAATGTTGAATGGACTGGGAATGCATACGTATGTATTACAAGATGCTTAAAGAACAACAGTAGTTTGGGGAAATGTTCATATATTTGTGAAGTACGGAACAAACTAAGAACAGTAGCAGCCATGTATGCCATGAACATGAATCATTTATACAGAAAAACATTATTTTAGCAGACTGCTTGCACCTAATGGGTTCCATGTTTATGTCTTCCTCACCTCTTCTTGGTTTGGACCCCTTTTTATAATCTGTTTAGGAATGAAAGGAATAATGATGGGAAAGGTGTTGTTTGGTTCATTGGTTGATTTAGATAAGCAGTTAGTATTTGACACTTCCCTACACTACACTTGCTCAACAAAGGGAACGCTCATTCCTTGAACGGGAAAGATTACTATCATGGTAGCAGACTCTGTTAAAATGAAAACGTGTTCTGCTCATGGTTTACTCTTCTGCTGAAATTGTAATGGTGTTGCATATTTCACAAACATGTGAAAAGTTTCCCAACCTCCAGTTGCCTTATAGTTGTGACTGTGATGTAATGGTAGCAGATCCTGTTAGAATGAGAAGTGACTAAAATTCAGACACCTCTTCTTGCACAACATATATATGACCATCCTCAACCAATGAGGATGCTAGTTTCTCTGCACAGTGAGACTTTTTCTATAGCATTGCCCCACTATAACGCTGTTTTTGCCTGCTGGACCCCTTTGAACGCTCTGATTCGCTATAAGAAAACAGAATCCAGGATGAGTCAGAAGCTTCAACATCAATAATTTAAAGTTTATATTTCTGCTAAAGTTCAGTTTGTGTTATGTTTGCTGTTTCTTTGAAGTTCATATAAAACCAAAAAAGTTTACATTTCAATAGATTTTTTTTTTTTCTTGAGTTCCCCTATCCCTATGCTCCCCATGTTAAACTGCCCCGTTTAGAGCTGTTTCGCTTGACCCGCCTATTGCCTGGAACCTATCTACAGCGTTAAATGAGGTATAGCTGTATTACATACTAGAGCCTGTCACCTCTAATGACTCTCTATGAGACCCCTTCCCTCTACTAGTAAATGAAAAACCTTTCCAAGTTTTCACACCTTCCCACCAAAGCAAACTTTTTCACCTTCTTCCTGGCCCTTGATATACCTTACCTTTTCTTCCCCACGTTTCTACCTTTTCCATTCCCTTTAGATTGTAAGTAGCGTGTTTCCAATCCTGTAGGGTGCTTTGGGAAAAAGCACTTTTTACAAAGATTCTAAGCTCAAAACAGGGCCCTCCATTTTTTCAGTTGTTAATATTGTATTTCTCACTGTTCTCTTCCCCTGTAAACTGCTATGGAATATGTTGGCACGTTACAAATAAAAGTTAATAATTATAATATTAATAAAAATAAAATGGTCTTACAATGTCAAATTAAGTGTCAATCTAATCACAAATGGCAAATTCTAATGTACTTGTTTAAGTTAAGTTTAATGTACTTGTTAATACAGTGTTTGCGCCTCCAGCAAAACAGAGGTTAAAACAAATTGTGTTCAGCCAGTGTCTGTTTGATGTAAGCTTTCAGGCACTTTATGTTGAGCCTTTCAACATCAGAAACAATGCCAGCTATATTCACAGTACAGTACTGTAGCATGACATTACAAGCACATCATTGTGGTCTCTTAAAAGCCAAGTCAATTAAACAGTAATGGGATGGCGGTGGCAGTGGAATGTATTTATTAAAGGCAAAAGCCTCAGGAAATTAAATTTTGAATCCGCTTCTGTCCTGTGCGCGCATAATTGCGATTTATCTTGTGGCTCACATAGTAATCAGTACTGAGGTCACCCCAGAAGTTAGTGCTTCAACACAAGAGTATATGCAAACATTCTGATGAATTAGGGATATATTCACTAAAGGTAGAGTTTTCTCATTCTCATATGTAATTGCATAGATCAGTCAAAGTTTTTCGCAAGGACCACTTGAAAATTCCTGAGAACCACCTGATAGTCATGGAGCATCTTTGCAAATCGTTTTTATGTGTATTTTTATAGTGAATAAAATTTGTGGCGTATTGCATGTACACTTATAAGCAATAACATTGTATATTTACACGTATATACTACTCCTGTTAGCATTTTATTGCATTCTATTAATTGTACTTCATACATTATTTTAATACCAGAAGTCTCCTAGACAACCTGAATGAAGCTTGTGGACCATTGGTGCTCCACAGACCACAGTTTTGGAACCTCTGGTATTGACCCTATTCACTGAAGTGGGAAATGATCTATATAACTTGAAAAACAGGGTCAATATAATAATACAGAAATTGAAGAGATCTCACATAACAGGTGAGAATTTTCTCACTATATTTAATATAGCCAATTGGTTTATTCTACCTAAAGTTCTTATACCTTCACTGATTGTGTAAAGATTTGTGTAGCTTATTTGATACAGACTACTTAAGGTGCATACGTGTGAATGTGAGTTTGTGCATGTTCATGAGAGTACTACTGGATGAGAGCGTGTTCATGTTCATGAGAGGCATGCATGTGAGTGTGCCATGTGGGTGCGAGTGTTTGCGTGTTCATTGCATGGATGTATGTGAGTGCCAGGTGAATGGGAGCACTATTGAGTTTTCAAGTATGAGTGAGATAATGTGCATGCCAGCAGGTATGTCTTTCCTCTTCTCTTGGACCGCGTGTACAGACTCGCACACGTCGACCAAGTACTTTATTTATGATGTCTTCTGTCCCACTTGTGTTTCTTATTACTTAAAATCCCAACTCTCTATATTCCTTTGCTAATGTTAAACCTTAATCAGTATTGCTTCTGACTTGATAACGAGAGATGCACTTCTCAAAAGCTTGTCTCTCTAGCTAAAATGTTTGTCCAATAAAAAAGGTATTACTATATACTGCAATACTGTGATTATATCTAGATTACAAAATATTCATGGCTACCCCACTCTATAGAATTACAATTCATATAGATATAAATAAATAACAAAAATTAATGTAGGAGTTTATGACCCCTTCCACCTATGCCCCAGAACCCCATATAAATAAAATGACCCTGGATGTCCCTCGTCACCCACTCAACAACCCGGTGCATCTGGCACATTAACCCCTAACATCCCCTAGCTACCCTGAATAGAGCATATGTGACCTATGGGGATTCCAAAGGACCTCTATAGACCCATCCCTTTTCGGGTTCCCTACAGACCACAAGGGCCATGGGAGTTCATATTATCCCCATGGTACCCTAACCTAATACCACAAAGATCCAATGGACCACTATGGCACCCTAATACCTACCATGGGGGATCTCTATAGACCCCTACGGACCCTAGCACCTACCCATTAAATGGTCAAACTTAAAATAAATATACATAATGAAAAAGTATTTCAGTAAGAAAAAAACATTACAGAAAAAAGATTTACAGAAACTAAAAAAACGATTTACAATAAAAATTATAAAATTAAAAATGGAAGGAAAAGCAAATAAACTGGTTGAAAAAAAGGCGAAGATTACTACCAAAATATTGTTAAATTCTGCCCATGGTTTCCAAATAAAATACAATTGGTCTTGTTTATTCAACATAGCATAAGACATTTTCTCCATTCAGAATATTTTACAACTTTGATTTTCTAGTTGATTAAAGGGCCATTTACCTCACTATAAGTGCTCTTCATGGTGTGAAAGAGCACAAGATTATTAGCCATATTAAATTGCGATTCAGCAAATTTAAAAGGGCTCTATATAAGCACATAGCATATTTTTTTACAGAACTTTTTAGTTAGTGAAGACCTTCCTTGTGGATAGAAGTTCACTAACTAAAAACTTCTGTAAAAAAAATATGCTCTATGCTTAAATGGAGCCCTTTTAAATTTGCTGAATCGCAATTTAATAAGGCTGTATATGTTCAAATGATTTCTTTATTTTTTATTACACTAACAGCTACAAATCTAAAGTCTTAGATCTGTTTACAAACACACTCCTGATTGTTCCATAATTAACAACATCTGCAGATACCGAGAAGTGAAGGCTCTGTGAGCACAAAGATTTATAGTTATTCACTGAACTTCAGGAATGCAACAGGACATGTTAACACCCAACTGTTGTATTTAGTTTATTCATGCATTCCCTTCTCTGCACTGATGAATTTGTGAAGGGTTAACTCTCTTTCTGCTTATGCTCTGTGTACGGAACTATTGCTGTGAGTCTGTCTGGGGGTATTGCCAGCGACTCATGTAAACAGAGATTTCATTTATGATTTTTTCTGTGAAAAAGACACCTATTTCAAAAATTCAAAAAGGATTTCAGACTGTTTTTAGGAGAACTTTACAGTGGTATGCTCCAAGTTGTGCTGAATTAACTGGCCCTTTAACGCTTGGTGTTTGCTTTTGTAGCTAGTGGGTAAAACTAAGTCAGCTTGCAAATCATCCCCTACTAATTAGGAAGTATTTAGAGGGTTAAAGAATCTCTTGAACATGTGTTTGTGTCATGTTTAAATCTTTATGCAATTTTTCTCTCTGTGACATGTTGCCTGTGTACAATAGATTATATTTGATTACATAAATGTGTGTTAATGATGAGATTTCTTTGCTCAAGGCTGGGTGGATCTACCAGGCTGAATACATCATACCACAGGGGATTTATCTGTAGTTTTGTAAACTTTTGCTCAGTATTAATGATGTACAGCATAGTCTGAATAATTGTACATTAACAAATACACTGGAGGTATCCCCGTAGCAGCCCTGTCTCTCTCGCTGATGACTCCTGGTTGAATTGCAGTAAGCTCTAGCTTAAGCTCACCTTTGTGTTTGTGAAGTACGTAAGACATTTTCATCATAGATACATAAGCCCTGAGCGTCAGGGTTGTAGGAGCTGGAATAATTCTGAGGGGGATCAGTTCATTGTATACAAAGGACGTAGAATAGCTTATATATAGATACATACAAACATAAAAAACTCTGGGGTGGATTTGTCACCCCCATCCCCCCCAGTTCCTACACCCATGATGAGCATAAAATATTTTTTGTGAAAATCTTTATTTTGTCTGACTCTGACATGTGAAATTTATAGTAAGCCTGTGGTTCTCAAATGTTTTCTCAACAGACTATTTAAAATTTCACTAGAGTCCTGGCAGACCACTTACTGCTGAGGGTCTTCGTAAACCATGATATATATTATAATATATCAGGTGCACTTATAAAGCAGACCACATTTTGCGAATCTCTTTAGTATGCTCTTTTGAAGAATTTGATAATGCGTAAACTGTTTTTACAAAGTTTAAAATAAGGGATGATTCCTGTTATCTGCACGCCAGAGCAGCATCATGCAGCGGCCAGCTGCTGCGCACCGCAGACTTTGCTGAATTTGTTCTTAGTTAGGGGTTAGGATTTAGGTTAGTGGCAGAGGATTAGCTTTACTTAGCAAAATGTGAGGCGCACAGAGCCTGAACCCTAACACTAAACCCTAAGAACAAAGTCAACAAAATCTCAGCATGCCATCGGTGCACCACCTGCTGGTAACTGCCCACTGCTGCGCTGACGGACAGATAACAGGAAAGATCCAAAATAAGTAAATAATGCTTTTTTTTAAACAATGGTAGCTCTCTTTGTTCCTAACATAGTCATATTTTTCTGGCTAACAAAATGGTGGTATACACCGTTTATTGAATGTTTGTTTTAATTTTGTGTGCAAAAATGTATATTTAATAACTTGCTAAATAATTGTTGTGATTTTTTTGCTCTATGACCTTAGAGGCACAATACCATATTCTTTTCAATTCTACTTCAGTTCCATCAATTTTATATTTGCCTCATACAACTAGGAAACAGTTGTATGGTTGGATTGCCTAAATTATTATACCATTGAGTCATTGCCCTCGTGGCACGTTAGAAGGATCTGTACAACAGCGATAGTTCATTTCCAACTATGACACCATTAACCCAGCTGACAGTATGGGACAATAAAAATTCCAACCAGTTTATGAACATACAAATAGAGGTGATTCATACTTAAGAATGTGCGGCGCTCATTGCTGGAACCGAACCAAAAAGTCTTGTAACCTGATTAAAATAACCTTTGACAACATGCAAATGGATATCAAGGAAACAGTAGACGTTTAAGATTTGCTAATTTCTAATGTTAATAAGCAGAAAGCCATGTTTCCAAGAACAGCTGTCAAGTGGCCAAATATTTTTGGATACAAGTCATATAAACTTCAACCATAGAATGGGCAGTGAGGAAAAACATATTAATGGTCACTCTGGGATTTATTGAACAATGATCCGAGTCTCAGGATAAACATAGTTTTTTCCATAAGTGATCTTCCTGACATGATATTCGGGGAGGTGGTGTATGTGAAAATAAGGCTCCATAAAAGAGGTCAAATAACTGATTTTTTCTTGATTTTTTGGAGAATATGAACAGTATTTTTGTTTGAGTACTTTTTATCCTGTTTAGGGCATGTTGTATTGTGTATTTTCTTTATAAAATTCAGTATAAACCTTTGCTGAATTTGTGTAAATCTGTATAATTGTGTAGAGAAATGTGACATCAGTGAACAAGGCTGCCATTTGATATCTTGGGGCCCTGTACAAATGAAGTACCCAGCCCCCCCACAACCAACACACCCATTTCCCCCATGTTTCATAGCCAGCCTTTACGCCAATATCCTTGCACAGATTTATGTTATATATTAACCGTCCCACATCTGCGGCAGCCACCACTGACAGGAACATGACATGGAGGAGCCAGACATGCTAGTGTGCCAGCAGCCGGGGAGCTCAGTTTCTTCCTCCCCTAATGATAGGTATTTCAAAGCATAATATAAATGCCTGCCAGCATGGGACCCCTTCCAGGATGGGCCCCTTGACACAAGTATCCCTCTCCTTTCCTCTCAACGGCCTAGTCAGTGAAGAACAGAGCATCCTTTTTGAGGGTGATTCTGTTTTGCTACATGATATACACATTGCAATGTCATTTCCTCATACAAATTGTCATATGTAGTGACCTTCTGTAAACGTCCATAGTGTAGCAGGAACATCTCAGCCATTCCTGTGTTACAGGCCAGTAAAGGATTTGCAGTCGTAGGTTGGCATCTATAAACTGGCTGCTCATGCTATTTTTGTCCAATATCTCACACAGAAATAATCTGGAGAATCCTGTTCAAGGCACCCTGATGAGTTGGCTTCAGACTTTGCCATCTCTTCTCCTCAAAGCACACAACAGGCCAGCATTTCAGGTTATACTGGACTAATCGGTATCTTATGAAATGTGAAATGTGTGGAATATTCTCATGGATTTTATTTAGTTCACAGCCTTTTGCCCTCTTTATTTAAGCATGCCTGGGATAAGCATAAGGCTATACTTAGGCTGTATTGAGCCAATTGTGTAAGTAGATTGAATGTGTAGACGTCCATGTTTCCATGTTTTTATTCTTTAGGATATTAGCAATTGGTTGTAACAAGTGATTCCTTTTAAAGGATCAGCTAAATAAAACCATAACTAAGTTAGAGCTTTTGAAAGTCCTACGCATTTCTCTTGAAAGTGTGCTAAAGAAGAAAACCTTGGTCACAAGAACTTCTTGTGTAACCAGAGCTTGCTACAAAGTGAAGAACAACCCATGAAACACCCTGATCTCAATGAAAAAAGCAAGTGATTAAAGATGGTGTCAATTGACCCATTCTCCTATTTACCTAACATCTTATTCTAAAATTGAATTACTGTACTTATCCACCGCTCTTTATATAAAGTAGTTATTCAAATTCCTTGTGAATTTTCCTGCTTCAAGTCATTATCTCCTGTTCTTGTATTAAGATTGCTAAGGCTTGCATTGTTGTAACATCATTCGGTTTAATGACTGTGTAATGTGTGTGTGTATATATATATATATATATATATATATATATATATATATTATCTTTTTATGAACATATAGCGTCATTAAATTTGTGCTACGTGTTAAAACGTAGCCCGTACCATTGAAAGTAGGATTTAACTTCCCAGCAGACGACTTGCTGGGTAAGAAAAATGCCTACGGGACGTGAACGTGGAACTTCGCTACTATTCCAATCATGCTATTAAATTGCAACAAAGTCACCCGCGAGCTAGCCCGTAACACGCAAATGGAGCCCAATGTGTGCTGGAGAGGACTCGCAAGGGGGGTAAAGACCGTACGTAGCCCCGTAAATGCAAAAAAACACACGCTACTGTACTTTATATAAAAGGGAAAGTGATGTTAGGTCTTAGAATTAATAGCACAATATTCTCAAGCCTGAAAATCGGCCCCGAAAAATACTTTATTTCATGCATAATTTCTGTGTTATATCCATCCTGGTAATCAATGTGTTAATACATATACTGTAACTCGCATATAATAGAACATCATATTTATGGCTTTATTAATATTGCATTATATCTGGAATGTGGGTCCGATCGCAGGTTGTAATTGAAGCCCGTAGGACTCTTTGAAATCTAACCTCCCCTTTTTCAGTGACGTAACGCTAACAATCTCTTTTTCCATTGGTTCCGTCTAAACCTGTAACTATGGTCTACAGCAATTGATCGTCCCCACAGCCGCAAATCCAAAGTTCTACGAACGAGCTACGATTTTTGTCTCAAGCCCGTAGCTAACAGCCCATTCTAATTTAATAGGCCAAATTTAGAGCACGCAGCCGTTGCGAGCTTCACGTTGGAGTTACGGCCCTCAAATGTAATACTTCTGATAATCTCTAGACTTATACACAGTATTCTATCAATTAGTATTAGTAACAAGTGTTCTACTGATTCTGACTGCTTTGTTATATTACTTCCCTATGTATAAATCATCTGTAGTTGTTTTATTCTTTGTTCTAGAGCAGGGCAGGATATATATAAGCCAATGCTATCCAACTAGTGGCCTACCAGCTGTTTTTTTTTTTTTTGCGGCCCACTGTCTATCAGGGAGAGTCTCCTCACAAACATAATATTATTAAAATAAAAGACTTTGGATATCATGTATAAAGTCATGAATTTTTGTATATTTCATATATGTTAATTTATATACTTATATATGCTTGCTTTAAAATTATTTTAAAGGACCAGACCACTGCACTATAAAATGAATGGCTGTAAAAGTACATGTATATGTATACATGATTTATAATGTTTAAAACTTTTAATGCCAATACTTTAAAGCTCACACCGTTACAAGTTTCTGCCCGACATGCTGTGCAACTTAGCTCCGCCCCTTTTGCATAGTATTCTCTACACCAGTCAGAACTCACCGCAGGAAGACTGCTACAGCTGGCCTGACCCTAATTATGCAAAGGAGGTGGAGCTAAACACCACAGCACATCAGCCAGAAATCTAATAACCAAAGAGCTTTAAAGTATATCTCCAACCTTACAAAGTTTAAGCATTATAAATAAAGTATTCTTATGCATGTACTTTCTTTTAAGCAGCCATTATTTTTATAATAAAGTGGTCCTTAAAATCCGGCCACTTAGCTTTCTTCCCTCTTATAATTTGGCCCCAAACACTGAAGAATTTGGACAGTACAGTATTGAGGTGAGGTAATCATACCTGTCTTTTAAAGGGCAAGTTGAACCTATCATTAAGTTTCTTTTACATTAAAGAGCTCTCCTAGAGAATTCTAACTATGTTTGTGGACAGCAGATTTTTGGTACAGACACTGAGCTCTGTGAGCTAATTAAGGGTAAAAATTCAAGAGCCAGTCAGGTAGCAGCTGAATTCAATGGTGTTTCTGTATATTTAGCAGGTCACACCCCCTAATATACAGAGGTCTCGCAGCAATAAGAGACAAGTTACAACTTTTACACATATGTTACACTTCTATGAGTGAGCTCTTTAATATAAAAGTAATTTATGTTTAGGTGAAACTTCCTGCTTAAAATGATACAACAAAAGACCCAATTACTGCAGAAATTACTTATAAATATATCAAACTAGCGACTTGACCGTCAAAGATGACGGCAATAAAATTTGAAGCATGGCAAAGCTGTTTGCCACAAGATGGGAGGATATGGCCCCTCTGAGCACCGCTCATTGCTGTTTTTGCCAAGTGGCACCTTTCCTGCTTTGCAATGATCCCCTTCGACGCTCATTGTGAGCCTTTCCCCCTGTGTACTTTATATTCCTGTGTAGTTTAGGGGCCTACTGCCTTGGGTTAAGTGTTACTGCCTTGGGTTCAGTGTTACTGGCTTGAGTTAAATCTTACTGCTTAGGGCTTGTATTTACGTCCTTTGGCCTCGTTTTCGTCGTGTTTACGTTTTTTCGGCAGCCATTTTTATTCTCACTTCGGGGGTTTCAATCGTGAAAAAAGGCAAAATATGCAACCTCACTCACAGGCTCCCTGGCTCTCCACCTGTGCTGTGTATGAGTGTGTAAGTGAATTTGAGGCATATTTTTGTGCTTTTGTTTGTTTTTCCAGTTCAGTGGTTCGGCTGTTAAAGTCGTATTTTTGCGAGCCCCGCAGTTTATCTACGTGCTTCCTGTCCTAAGTCATAGGGCCCGTAATTTTGGCTAAGTCCCGCGTCTCTCAGGATGAGCGCCAACTAAGTCCTGCGTGTACACCCCTGCCTTCGGTGCTTATTGCAGCCTAAGTCCCGCGCGCCTCAACTTCTCGCCTTGCTATGCGAGGCTTGCAGTGCAATGAGCGCACTTGGCGCTCATTGCAGCCTAAGTCCCGCGGCATGCCTCAATTTGCAGTAGGACAACTATATTAGTGATTATAATTGGCTAACTAATGTATTACGTTGTGTAGTACTGGAAGGAAAAAAATTGCTTTGGTTCCTAACAGGATTAGTAAGATGGGGGGGGAACCCTGGATGCAGATAACATCTCTATTTAGTTATTTTGAAAAGATTGACACTGAAGTATCACTTAACAAGAGAACATAGTTGGAGAGCTATTCACAGTAGGGTAACCTCCTCTCTCGGACTACACGACAAGTAGCAATCCAAGATGGAAGCACTGATGACTTGAGCAGAATGGAAATGTAAGATTTTGTCTAAAACCCTTTTATACTCATGATTTACCAAAACTGCTAATGTTGTAAATTTTTTACACACTTCGGAAATTAGCAATCTATACTTTTGTTGTATCCATTTAAACAAACACCTTTATGGAAAATCAAAATACTGTAGAAAATGTTATCAGACTCTCATTGGAAAAAACAGAAGTTGAGGGTTAGTCAAGTATAACAGCTGGTGTTAAGTTATAAACAGTATTGTTGTTATAGTAACCTCTTGAGTATCTCTTACTACAACTCCCTGTGACATCACAATTGGCCAAGAATTTATAAGCCCGTCACAGGTTATCTCCAGTCTCACATAGTAGTAGACAGCATCAGAGAACAGGGAAGTTTACAGGGTCCCGCATCCTAAACCAAGGTATGTGGAGAAGTAGGTGGAAGATGATAGCTGTAACTGACATTTAAATATACTCAAATAAGTACAGGATACTTCCATGACCTTAAATGTGTTTCTGTATTTTATAAGTTATGGATGCATTGTGGTCTCATTTGCATGTACCTTCCCAGTTTTCCCAGAGTGCAGTTCATAAACTGTATTTCTGAGAAATTTGAGCAGGAAATACGTTTATTAACTTGTTTTTTAGACATTCAAATAGAATCACTACTGTACAATTCATTGTTTGTACTACTGTACTTTGGAGGATGGAGAGCTTCTATCACTCTTAGCCCACCATATGTGATACGATTGCTGTAGTGAACTACTCTCTACAAAACTCCAGCACACACACCAGGCAATCACCCCGCACTGATTATCAGCAGTAACCGTGAAACAGTGCTGTATGTGGTTAAGTTACCTGCTTTGTGAATAATCCATCTGTTGCGATTCCTAAAACCGTGAAATACAGTCAAAATATGCTTAAAAGGAGTCATTAAATGGTTGTGGATTGACAGAGTTAGCGTGCATTGTGGTCTCATTTGCATGTCCCTGCCCAGTTTTCCCAGAGTGCAGTGCATAAACTGTATTTCTTAGAAATTTAAGCAGGAAATAAGTTTGTCACTAATGTACTATTCATTGTTTGTACTGCTAAGTTATATAAGTAAATTTAACTGCCTCTATAACAAATCATGGCACTTATCTACCAAAGTATACTTCACAGAGAACCTAACAGGAGGTTATGGAGAACTAGTAGTAAAACGGACCCAAGCTTCTTAGGGATATGGCTTATTTTCCAGTTCACTCTTTGAAAATGTCCTTCATATACTAGTGTCTCTATAAAGCAAACCTAATATGACTTAATACATTAAAAGACTAAAGTGATAAGAACATACTGTTTCTGTAGGCCAGGTATTATTGTACCTTGAAGAATAAATGTAATATGTGTTACACCTCACAGTATCTACGTGATCACTACCTCATGGTATTTATGTGATCCTGTGAAAGATGGTGTAATGAGGAGTACTGAAAATGGTGCAGGTGCTAGAATAATTACACTCCTTGATGAAGTGGTGCACTCTAAAAAATGCAAGATTTAGTTTGACCCTGTGCATATGGCATTAAAATGTAACCAATATTATTCTTCTAAGGTGATCAGACATCCATGTTTTCAGCATGCAGACCCCTAACTAATACTCTTCTATAATTTGTTCTTGAGCTTCCCCAGAGAGCAGTCTAGAAAGACTGGATTGTCATTTACTATGAGTGTATGTGAAGGTGTAACATTGAGCTCATACCTTCTGGGGTGCACAACCGATTTTTCTTACCCCATTAAAAACGTACTGTCCACTTCGTGTATATCGAGTGTCCATGTTCAGTCCAATCTACCGTATTGGTCCGAATAAAAGCTGCACCCGCATATAAGCCGCACCGTAAAGTTCAAGGAGAAAAAATAGAAAAAAGATAGTACTCAAATATAAGCCGCACCCATAAAATTGGAGAGAAAAAGACTCTCAAAGAGATCAGCCATTGCAAGAAACAGGCTTTCTAATTAGCACTGTAGCTTTTTTTTGCAGGTTACTGGCTTTACAGGATGTTAGAATCACTAAAACTGTAAATCGCTATTCAATACCGCAATCTAAAGCACGAAAATCGTCATCCTTAACTCGCAATCGCGCAAATCCGCAGTAATTTTGCATTCGCGAATAGAAGTCGCAAGCGTTACAAACAAAGTTCGCAAATCAAATGATTTTTTGACGGTTGCGAATATAATATTCAGACCAATACGGTATTTTGCTTCCACTGTTTTTGCTCCGTCCAATTCCTTATTTGTCTTGTATTTGACTGAGGAACCTTTCAATATGTATTTTGATAAATGCCAGGTCTGAAATTACAGGCATTTTGTATGAATCAAATATTGTGATTATTTCATTGCTGTGTTGGTGCTTAAAATGTATTAATATTCGCAAAATGATTCCAATAATTTGATAATTATGAAGAACACTGTAGTGATTCTTGTGGATCCAAGAGGTATCCTGGGGACCAAGATGAAAAACATTACTAGCTTGTTCTAATTATATTATACTGTATAACATGGAATACTTGTATAGAGATATGTATATAATATACTATTAAAGGCATATCTAAGTTTCCCTGTTTTTCCCTTTTTCTAATCTAACACCTGCTGCTTATATCAGACACACACATTACATTGAGTCGTTCTATACACATACAAACTTATTTCATTTAAAAATAAAACATGTTTTCCACACCCCCAGAGCTGCTTACATAGGTACAGTGAACCACCCAATAGAATCACTGCATTTGGTAATGGATTTTAACGCTTTACTAACCTTCAAGCCAACATATATTACATATATTATAATAAAATCAATATTTCTTGCAGCCTTATGTCTAACATGGGACTTCAACATACCTCTGTCTTCATTTGTATATGTGATAGTTTAAATAAAAAAACATAATAATTGAAATGTTTTTAGAAAGCAAAAAAAAAAAAACAACACACTAAACCTTTATATTTTTGTAAGTTTGATGCCTACTGCTGTTTATATATTTTCTTAGGAGGGTGTGCTCTTCCTTGTAGTTCTACTGAGAACACTGGCAGTTTTAACTGCCAAATACTCATTGTGCATTCAAAGTCTCTTCCCACCTTAGGAAGTTGAGCTGCTGAACCCAAAACAGTAGATTTCACAGCAGCACAAAAAAGTAATAAATTAGAGGCTTATTATTTATTTTAGCTTTATTGCTTTGGGCCCAACATCATGTTTGTATAAAACATATTTCCGATCATACTCACAACGTTGGTGGAGAGCTATAGTTGATTGAATACTATAATGACGTGGTGAAGCCAACTCTAACATAATCATGTGTACTCTATGTGTGTTTATTCATGTGTGTTTTCTCATTTTATTTGATACATACTGACTCAGGAAATATTAAATGTATTATGCAGTGGAGTAGTTACTGCCTGTGCAGGAGGTGCAAAGCACCGGGGTCCAAAACAGGGTAGGGGCCATGGCCTGGAGTAAAGGGGCACTCTTTAATTTATTAGCGATCTGACCATCTACATGCATTTAGGCTTATCTATTGACACCTTCAGACACCTACATAGAAGTTGCAAGGGGAGCCCCCAAATAATTTTGCACGGGTCCCCTCCATTCACTATTTCCCCTTTCAGTGTTATTTATCTTTTCTTGTGGCACTACTCATTAAGATTCAAAAACTTGTATTGTACATCTTGTTTGGATGCACTGTATAGCAAGTTGTGAAGCACATAAGTATGTTTTTTTAACCAATATTCATTCCGTATTCCACAGACACTATTGCCAGAAATGTGTTTGTTGAATAATGACATCATTGTAAATGATGACATCACAATATGAGTCCTTATTAACATTTTGCTCAAGAATTTTAAAGCACGGGAAAAGAGGAATTCTTCATCCCTTTAAAATAATAATGACCATACCATAAGAACATTCATTTGCATATCTTAAGGCTTTATATTTGGTTTATTTTGTTAGAACTTACCTTGACAGTATCCGCCATAGTTAGTATATTATTTAATGTATTTATTTAATGCTCACATGTATTATTACATTTATTATTTCAAGAGAATTAAAATTTGACGCATGCCATTTAAGAAAAGAGAAGAGGGTAGAGAAAGAAAATGTAAAAGGTATTGTAGAGAAAAACTCACATTCTAGGGAGTGAGGGTTCAAAGGTAAAAGGTCAGAAGGGTAAGGAGGTCAGAACTTGTGAAAGAGTTAGGGTGAATGGGGGCTTTAAATGGAATTCCCATGAGCATAATAGAGCCAGAGAAGCAGAAAGTCATGGAGAATAAGGACTGAAAAACACATTTACCACTGAGACAATGGAATCAAGAACAAGTGCTTCGGAGTGTGAGAAGTTTATGTGAGCTCTTTTTATAAATCTCCACCCAATCTAAGGGATTGGTGGCACTGTGCAAAAAAAGATATACAACGGTGACATTAGCTAAATAATATAAATCTTACACCCAGCTGACATTGCTGACACATATGTTGAAGGGTTTATTAATTGGGAAAATACACTTTTTTTCCCTATAATTGCTTTATCACTTTAAAATGAGAAGATGGGACTTAAGGTGCTATCTATTACATATCACAATCTGTTGTGTGTTTGGACTTTGGAAGTAGATTATAATACAATAAATTAGTAGGTGGGTGAATGGAATGTCTGTGGATGACAGATTAATAGCTATATAGATCTATAATATTTGTTTCCATCCCCTTAGGAGAGGTAACAATGTGAATTTGGTCACATAAGAAGATACTATCTTTATTTGATTTTATTTTTGTTCATGAGCCCTGTATTTAACAAAATGAAGCATGTTATCTTTAAAATGTACAATTAATTTTATTATACAATATTGTATTCTTTTTCAAAAGAGCATATTTTAAATATTGGACCACAGTAGCACGTTAAAGGGATTCTATTGGTTCATTATTAGTATGCCATACTTTTAGTAATTCAAGTTTGCTGCCAGCCAATCATATTTTTTAAGTTTGTTTAAAGCAAAATAAAATATTAAGTTATTATTATTATTATCTTTATTTATATCGCGCCAACATATTCCGTAGCGCTGTTCAGGGGGTTAGTACATGGCAAAAAACAAACTTAACACCTTAAAGAATGGAGGGCCCTGTTTTTGAGCATATAATCAAATGTACATAGTGCTTGTTTCCAAGACACGGACACACAATTAAAAACTCGCAAACTTACAATCTAAGGGAATATTAAGTCACTTTAAGATAACATTACTGCTAATAAGATTTGAAGGAAGAGAAGGAAATATCAGTCTTGTTCTTATGTGTCACTTGCATTCACATGTATACGTTCTTATTTATTCTTAACTCATTTATGTGAGTCTTTCATTGTAAATCATATCCAAATTATTCCATTGAAACACCCTTTTTTGCACATATTACAGTTTTTAGAGATCTACAACCCAACACTAAAAATGTTTTCACTTTGCTATTTTTGCAATACATTTTCTGCTCAATAGATCACTCATAACTTACAGAAAACATACATTTGTATAATGCAGCTCTGTGTGACTTGACCAAACGAATTAGCTAAATTAATCCTGAACCAAATATGTAAATACAACGTAATCGTAATATGTAATTGTTCAGTGGTTCTTTAACAATTATGTTTTTAACAAAACAATCTCTATATACTTTAATATTTTCGTTATCTTTGAAAAGCCTGTCCTCAAATTTCTCACCAAAAATGTCTATTAAAGTCTTGACAATTAATAACGATCCTTCACTTTGTTTAATCTGCTTTCTGAAAAAATCATTGCAGTTAGAGTGACAACCTAAAAAAAAATAGGATGAGCATGAAAGCATTTGCTCTTTACAGGTATGTAGACATTTCCTGGATTACGAATGCATCTGATAGAGGAGAATCAATAGTGTATGCAAATAATTTTTTGCATGAAAAAAAAAATCCCCAAATAAAGATTAATAAACATACCCTAAATTTGCAAATTTCCTCATATTTCTGGCTGTTGATTTTGAGAAGAAATGCTCTGAAAATCCAAGCAAAACTAGCATAAATTTCATGATTTGTTGTCAGAGGCAGCTAGAAAATTGTTTCAATGTCTGGGGATTAAATCTCTGCAGCAAAGCATCATGGGATGTGTAATATTTGGTTCCCACTAGAAGGAAGCAGTGCTGCTCTGGATTTCTGCACTGTGCTACTGTTGGCTTGAAGGTTAGTATAGGGTTAATAAATTAGTATAGGGTTAACAAACGTACTTGAATGCAGTTTTTCAATTGGTTAGTACCAGGTGACTGTAGACAGCTCAATGCAATTTATGTTTCTGATATAAGCAGTATGTGTTAGATTAGAAAAAAGTTAAAAACAGGGAATAATTTGAATTATGACATGATAAAAGTGTTTCTGTCCATTCTTTTATCTTAAAAAACATATTAAACCAAATCCCTGCCGTTTTCATGTCTTGCTGAATTTAGCACAGCCATTTGGCTTGTGAGCTAATGGACTTTTTGTCTCCACTGGTCTAGAAGAAATTCACAGTAAAAATTCCCACCGCTCCTTCTATTATTTCTGACCCTCACCCCCACCTAGTGAAACATTCCACCCGTGGCCTGGTAAAATAACAAAAATATCCCAGATAATCTTGGTATTGAGAAATCTCTTCATCACTAATGTGTTGAATTAAGCACTACATTACCTAAAAAGGTAACAACATAAATCTGGCCGCAAATGAGCTTATTTGGTGCATTTCTGTTATCTGGAATGGTCTCAGCTCTCCTGCATTCATATCCTGACCCCCCTGGTGAGCATAGGGCAGAGCTGTGTTGCTCTTTTGTTCTACTAGTAACAGGACCATTCAATGTATCAGCATACATTACAAGACAATTAAATGGTTTAATTCTGCTGCATATGATTAGATTTTTACAGCAAACAACTTAAATGAGAGCATAATGGTTAAGAAAACAAAGATATTACAAGTATTGCACATGTGTATGAAAATAAACCCCTAAAAATAAGATTTACTCTTGTCTGCCCTGATTAAAGTGCACCCTGTCACACACACTCATCCTGTCATATCACACACACACACACTGAGCCTGTCACACACACTCACCCTGTCATATCACACACACACACACTGAGCCTGTCACACACACTCACCCTGTCATATCACACTCACCCTGTCATATCACACACACACACACTGAGCCTGTCACACACACTCATCCTGAGCCTGTCACACACACTCATCCTGAGCCTGTCACACACACTCATCCTGAGCCTGTCACACACACTCACATGTACAATGGTATATTTCTCTATAGGTCAGGTGTGGGCAATTATTTCCCCAAAGGGGCCACATGAGAAACCGGGACTGTTGCGGAGGGCCGAACCATAGGCTGAATATCTGCTCAATAGTAACTTTATAGCTTTATAAAAAGAAGTAAATTATATATTTTTGATTAGCTGCTACTGGTAAGAATACCACACACACACTCAACTTGTCATATCACACACACACTGAGCCTGTCATATGCCACACACACACTGAGCTTGTCACACACACTCACCCTGTCACACACACTCACCCTGTCACACACACTCACCCTGTCACACTTTGAGCCTGTTACATCACACACACACACACTGAGCCTGTCACAAACACTCAGCCTGTCATATCACACACACTGAGCCTGCCACACACACCCTGCCACATACACTCAGCCTGTCATATGCCACACACACACTGAGCTTGTCACACACACTCACACTGTCACACACACTGAGCCTGTCACGCATTGAGTCTGTCACACTCACCCTGTCATATCACACACACACACACTGAGCCTGTCACAAACACTTAGCCTGTCATATCACACACACTAAGCCTGCCACACACACACTGCCTCACACACTCATCCTAAGGCCTGTCACACATACTCACCCTGTCACAAACACTGAGCCTGTCACACACACTCACCCTGTCACACACACTCACCCTGTCACACACACTCATCCTGTCATATCACACTCACCCTTTCATATCACACACACACACACACACACACACTGAGCCAGTCACACACACACTGAGCCAGTCACTCACCCTGTCATATCACACTCACCCTGTCATATCACACACACACACACACACTGAGCTGGTCACACACACTCATCCTGAGCATGTTACACACACTCACATGTACATTGGTATATTTCTCTATAGGCCAGGTGTGGGCAATTATTTTCCCAAAGGGGCCACATGAGAAACCGGGACTGTTGCGGAGGGCCGAACCATAGGCTGAATATCTGCTCAATATTAACTTTATAGCTTTATAAAAAGAAGTAAATTATATATTTTTGATTAGCTGCTACTGGTAAGAATACCACACACACACTCAACTTGTCATATCACACACACACTGACACACACTGAGCCTGTCACACACACTCACCCTGTCACACACACTGAGCTTGTCACACACACTCACCCTGTCACACACACTGAGCCTGTCACACATTGAGCCTGTCACACTCACCCTGTCATATCACACACACACACTGAGCCTGTCACAAACACTCAGCCTGTCATATCACACACACTGAGCCTGCCACACACACTGAGCCTGTCACACACACTCATCCTGAGGCCCGTCACACATACTCACCCTGTCACACACACTGAGCCTGTCACACACACTCATCCTGTCATATCACACTCAACCTGTCATATCACACTCACCCTGTCATATCACACACACACACACTGAGCTGGTCACACACACTCATCCTGAGCATGTCACACACACTCACACTCACATGTACATTGGTATATTTCTCTATAGGCCAGGTGTGGACAATTATTTTCCCAAAGGGGCCACATGAGAAACTGGGACTGTTGCAGAGGGCCGAAACATAGGCTGAATATCTGCTCAATATTAACTTTATAGCTTTATAAAAATAAGTAAATTATATATTTTTGATTAGCTCCTACTGGTAAGAATACCACACACACACTCAACTTGTCATATCGCACACACACTGACACACACTGAGCCTGTCACACACACTCAGCCTGTCATATGCCACACACACACTGAGCTTGTCACACACACTCACCCTGTCACACACACTGAGCCTGTCACACATTGAGCCTGTCACACTCAACCTGTCATATCACACACACACACACTGAGCCTGTCACAAACACTCAGTCTGTCATATCACACACACTGAGCCTGCCACACACACACCCTGCCACACACACTGAGCCTGTCACACACACTCAGTCTGTCACACACACTCATCCTGAACCCCGTCACACACACTCACCCTGTCACAAACACTGAGCCTGTCACACACACTCATCCTGTCATATCACACTCACCCTGTCATATCACAAATGCACACTGAGCCTGTCACACACACACTGAGCCTGTCACACACACTCACCCTGTCATATCACACACACACTGAGATGGTCACGCACACCCATCCTGAGCCTGTCACACACACTTTCGTGTCACACACACTCACACTCACACGTACATTGGTATATTTCTCTATAGGCCAGGTGTGGGCAATTAATTTCCCAAAGGGGGCACATAAGAAACCGGGACTGTTGCGGAGGGCCGAACCATAGGCTGAATATCTGCTCAATATTAACTTTATAGCTTTATATAAAGTTAATAGCCTGTCACACACACTCACCCTGTCATATCACATACACTGAGCCTGTCACACACACACCCTGTCATATCACACACACTCACTGAGCCTGTCACACACACTCAGCCTGTCATATCACACACACCCACTGAGCTGGTCACGCACACTCACCCTGAGCCTGTCACACACACTCACACTCACATGTAGATTTATCTATAGGCCAGGTGTGGGCAATTCATTTCCCAAAAGGGCCACATGAGAAACCGGGACTGTTGCAGAGGGCCAAACCATAGTCTGAATATCTGCTCAATATTAACTTTATAGCTTTATAAAAAGCAGTAAATTATCTATTTTTGATTAGCTGCTACTGCTAAGAATACCACACACACACTCACCTTGTCATATCACACACACACTGACACACACACACCATGTCATATCACAACACTCACTGAGCATGTCACAACACGCTCTGTCATATCACACACACTTGCTGAGCCTGTCACACACACTCCGCCTGTCACACACACTCAGCCTGTCATATGCCACACACACACTGAGCCTGTCACACACACTCACCCTGTCACACATTGAGCCTGTCACACACACACACACTGAGCCTGTCACACACACTCAGCCTGTCACATCACACACACTGAGCCTGTCACACACACTCACCCTGCCACACACACTGAGCCTGTCACACACACTCACCCTGAACCTGTCACACACACTCACCCTATCACACACACACACACACACTCACCCTGTCACAAACACTGAGCCTGTCACACTCACCCTGTCACACACACATCATGTCATATCACAACACTCACTGAGCATGTCACACACACGCCCTGTCATATCACACACACTCACCCTGTCATATGCCACACACACACTAAGCCTTTCACACACACTCACCCTGCCACACACACACTCAACCTGAACCTGTCATACACACTCACCCTGTCACAAACACTCATCCTGTCACACACACACACTCATCCTGTCACACACACACACTGAGCCTGTCACACACACTGAGCCTGTCACACACACTCACACTCACCCGGTCACACACACACATACACACTGAGCCTGTCACACACACGCACACACTGAACCTGTCACACACACACTTACCCTGTCACACACACACTGAGCCTGTCACACACACACTCACCCTGTCACACACACACTCACCCTGTCACACACACACTCAGGCTGTCACACACAATCGCCCTGTCACACACACACTGAGCCTGTCACACACACTCACCCTGTTACACACACGCACACACTGAACCTGTCACAGACACACTCACCCTGTCTTATCACACACACTTACCCTGTCACACACACACACTGAGCCTGTCACACACACACTCACCCTGTCACACACACAATCATTCTGTCACACACTGATCCTGTCACACACACAATCAGGCTGTCACACACACTCGCCCTGTCACACACACACTGAGCCTGTCACACACACTCACCCGGTCACACACACTCAGGCTGCCACACACACTCACCCTGTCACACACACACACTGAGCCTGTCACCCACACTGAGCCTGTCACACACACACTGAGCCTGTCACCTACATTGAGCCTCACACATTTATCCTGTCACACACTGGGCCTGTCACACACACACAGAGCCTGTCACACACACTCACCGTGTCACATACTGAGCCTGTCACACACACTCAGCCCTTCACACACACACAGGGCCTGTCACACACACTTACCCTGTCACATACTAAGCCTGTCACACAAACACTCACACTGAGCCTGTCACACACACTCAGGCTGTCATATCACACACACAAACTGAGCCTGCCACACACACTCAGCCTGTCACACACACACTGAGCCTGTCACCCACACTGAGCCTGTCACCCACAATTTGGATGACAGTACCGAAATCGGATTTCTTCTGATTGGCAAAGGGTTGCCTTGTCTGATGAGTCACATATTCTGCTCCATCAACTGGACAGACATTGACGTGTCAGGCGCAAAACCTCAGAGAACAAACACTCTGCAATCATTATTGGAAGAACACAGACTGTTGGCGGCAGCGTTATGGTCTGGGGATTGTTTTCTTGGCATTGTCTGGGTCCAGTTATACCTCTGAAGGCAACTCTCAACTCACTATCTATCCATTCCTGCAGATCAGTTACACCCATACATGTTGACTGTCTTCCTTGGAGCAAATGAGATCTTCCAGCTGGACAATGTAACATGCCATATGGTCAGAATTGTCCGGAAGTGGTTGGAGGAGCACGACAAACACTTCCCAGTACTTCCCTGGCCTCCAAATTCCCCAGATTTGAACCTCATCGAGTACCTGTGGGACCACCTCGATCACCATGTTCGACCTATGGATCCTCCACCATGCACTCTTCAGCAGCTGTCTTATGCCCTGCAGTCTGCATGGCCCCAGATACCCTTGCCAACCTTCCAGCATCTTATTGTCTTACTACCACGCCGTCTAGCTGCTGTCCGAGCTGCATATGGTGGCTTTTTGGGATATTAGTTGGTGGTCATAATAATGTGACTGGACAGTATGTGTGTGTGTATATATATATATATATATATATATGTATAATTTTGTTCAAATTTACATACATATGAACCATGTGAAATCCTACCATTTTTATCCAAATGGTTATGTGCTAATGTGTAAATAATTACCCAGTAAGTCTGTATAATATTAGTATAGATAATCAAGGGTTTACTCACCATTACAAGTATTTCTCTGGCATGTTAAAGGTATATGCAAGTGAGCTGGGTTATGAATGCATCTGATAGAGGGGAACTAGTAGTGTATGATTACATTTATTTGCACGCACTATGTTTTTTTAGCTTTGCATTAAGAAAAAAAAACAGTTGCAGGTGATGATCACACCCCAAGTATTGAGCTAGGCTCCTGAGAGTGTTCGTTGTGGTAAAAATGTACCCTGTCTATGTGAGCATGCTCAGCTTAGCAGCCAATCCTCAATGTTGTATGCAGCCAGCTAGATGAGGCTGCATCACTGGGTACTTAAAGGACCATAAATTGATACTCAAGTAAAAATGCTTGATCGGTTACACTGTTGTTCTTTAGACATATACCCTCTACTTGATAAATTCTGACGAATTATAATTGTACTGAAACTAAACATTTCAGCTTCTTCTTCCTATTCTAATCTGTATTTTAGGTGAATAAGCATTAATGCTTGATTTATGGTCCTTCAATAACCTGCAAAGTTTGAGGTAGAGAACCTTCATGGATTCAGTGCATGTGTCTCTGTGTGAGTGAGTCCATGCAATTCACTTGGGCTGGGATAGATCTCAGGGGACAATTCACTGGGGCTGGGGGAGGTAATGGGGCAATTCACTGAGGCTGTGAGAGGTAATGGGACAATTCACTGGGGAAATTCACTGGGACTGGGGGAGGTGATGGGACAATTCACTGGGGAAATTCACTGGGACTGGGGGAGGTTATGGGGCAATTCACTGGGGCTGTGAGAGTTAATGGGACAATTCACTTGGGGCTGGGAGAGATCACAGGGGCAATTCACTGGGACTGGGGGAGGTGATGGGCCAATTCACTGGTACGGGGGGAGGTGATGAGGCAAATCACTGGGGCTGGGGGGTGGGTTACAGGAGCAAATCACTGGGGCTGGGGGAAGTATCACCTGGGATGTAAATAAAACAATCAGTGAATGAATGGACACAGACCTTGTTCTGGGTATTACAGAAATCTAAAGGAAAGCTGCAGCTCAATTCACAGAGCAAAAAGATACAATGTGTTATATGTGCTAATTTTCGCTGGGATTTTCAGGGGGTGTCAACATTGATAGAAAACAGTATGCAAGAAATTCAATAAATCTTAGGGTAACTGATTAAATGTTTATTTTGGTATTTTTACATGCAAACAATTTTTTTCATACACCACTAATTCTCCTCTATCAGATGCATTCATAACCCACTTGCAAATACCTTTAAGTTTTGATAAGCACACTTTATAAAAGAGCCAGATTTTGAACAGATGTCAATACTTAAATATTATTTGCAATACACTTTTTGATTTATTATATAGTTTTAGTTACAGCTTAAAATAATTCAATCTGTTCATTATTAGCCACAATCAGGATACTCTACACATCTGCTTTATGTAGTACTAGGCCGTGAACTATCTATGTTGGACTAGGATCAGTGTCCAGATTAGAAGCACATGGTGTGTGTTTCACCTACCATGGTTTCCATATTGTGGTAGAATTTTACACATACTGTGCATTGATTCTGTAAATTAGCTGTAACTCAATACATATTAATGCTTTCAACATATTTGCTTTTACTCTTAGTAACAATATTTTGTAGATTATTGTGCAGTTGCAATGTCTAATTATTTACTCTATATAAGGCAAGCCAACACTCCTCTGTGCATGTATGATAATAATTGTGTTCAGTGACAGCTTCATATGTGGCACATGGATCCTTAAAAGGCCTTACAGTGCTATAAACCTTTTACTTCACCAAAGTAAAATGGTAGAGTTATTGTAGGCAAGGCCGATGGAGGGGGGCTTGTAGGGAAGCATATTTATATTATGTGCTGAGGTGCCTGTCATCAAGGGAGGAAGGAATAGAGCACCTAGATATAGCGTGTCTGGCTCCTAAGTTGTATGTTTTGTTGTCTATCCATATGTATTTGCAGTGATACAATGTGTTATATTTCCCAAGTCTATGAAATATAGTCATTTAATAAGGAAAACTGTTTAAAATATTTTACTACTAGCATAAAGCCTGGCTTTGGGAGGTTAGTTTTGGGTTAGGGGTCTAGGCTATTATATTTGTACAAGGCCCCAAGATTTCTGACGACGGCCCTGACTGTAGGAAGGCATTGGTAATATAGGTGATGAGTATTTATCAGTACAACTGGGTATTATTTGCTAATTTTAGAGAGATATAATGAATTAGGTGTTATTGAAGAGGAGCATGCTGTCACACTCCAGATAACAAGATGGGGCCCTGTTGCCCACCATTATTCTAATTAATGATTTGATAAACAAAACAAAAATGCAACGCAAACAATTTCCCTAATGAATTGAAGAAAAAGGTATTTTTTTTTTTTGGGATGAAAAAGAAACACTATAAAACTCTTTAGAATTTCAAGAAATGTACCAATCATATTAGGGGAAATTACTAAGCATTTTCTGACCTGAGATGAGTAGGGCGCTTTTTCTTCATAGAAAATAGTACATAGCAAATCAAAGGATGACTTATGTACTCACATTTGCTGACAGGGGCACCCTGGGTAATTATAAATTCAATGCAGCTTATCCAGTTATAATATGTAGCAATAACATATGTTTTGTTTTAGGAAATAAAATGGGCAAACACCATCATTCATATAAGAAAAAATGTCGGGTTTCATGTCCCTTCATTTTGGTGGAGTGATGACACATGGTAGAAAATACCTTGACACACAAAAAAAGTGAAGAGTATAAATGGGACACACTTTTAAAATGGTATATTTAAATTACAGAAACATACAGAGATGTTTACCTGTGAACAATGATAAATAATGTAACCTTTGGCACACAACTTTTGGGTCGAAGGAGCCCTGCGTGAAGTCATGTGCGCAACCACAAATGCGCGCACCCACACACGCACACATTCACCCTCTATCCATCTCTGTTACCCTCTAATTTTCCCCCTGTACCAGGTCTTTCTCCTGCTGTGCCCACCCTCTAACCCCAGGTCTCTCTCGCCCTGTGCCCACCCTCTAACCCCAGGTCTCTCTCGCCCTGTGCCCACCCTCTAACCCCAGGTCTCTCTCGCCCTGTGCCCACCCTCTAACCCCAGGTCTCTCTCCCACTGTGCCCACCCTCTAACCCCAGGTCTCGCTCTTTAAGGTCTCTCTCCTCCAAGTACTCACCGGCCGCCTCCAAGTACACAACAGCGCGGCGGCCAGTGAGTACTTGGAGGAGAGAGACCTTAAAGCGAGAGACCTGGGGTTAGAGGGTGGGCACAGCGTGAGAAAGACCTGGTACAGGGGGAAAGTTAGAGGGTGACAAAGCTGGATAGAGGGTGAATGTGCGCATGTGTGGGTGCACGCATTTTGTCAGGCAAATTCGGCACGCCCATGATGTTGCGCAGGGCTCCTTCGCCCCAAAGTTGTGCTACCGTAACCTTTACTGCAGTCACAAATAGATAAAGGAGAAATCTGCTGAACTGTCTTGTGCTAATCTTATATAAAAGGATGGTGTAACCCAAAATATCAGCCAATTCTCTGCACATGTCAAAAAGCTAATCCAAGACTTATGTTATTTAAGCTTTGTACAGAATGTACCCCTTTCTTGGCATATTTTTTGATTAGACATATTGCACCCAACATAGAAAGATTTGCACTTGACAGAATTTGAGTACTTTTTCATTTTGAACATAAAGTAGTTTTCTTTTCCCATGAGTACTCTATAACACTCTATCATATATACAATAACCCAAACTTCAAATTGTAGAGGGATGAGATCCTGCAGACCAACTATATATACTAATATTGTTGCAATCATACATCCTAGCTCAAAGACAGGGCCCTCCTTGCTTTGCTATATGTTAATTTGTATTTATCTTTGTGTGAACTTAATTTATGTACAGCGCTACGGAATATGTTGGCGTGTTATAAATGAACTATAATAATAATAATAATAATATCATGGTGTATATATTATGGCAAAGTTCACTACTATTTATGGGACAAATGTGGCATATAAAACGTTATATTATAGAATTTATAAAACAGGAACAGTGGCAAATCAAATGTATGGAGCTACATGCAAAAACATAATACAATACTTTATTAACTCATGGTTGCATAAAACATTTAATTTAAGTATCGAACCTAGCTGATTCATGACTTTCTAATAAAATAGATACAGTGAAACATCTATATTCATCAGCCCTACATTAGGCAAAAAATACTCCTATATTCATCCAAATAGCCAATATTAGTCACAAAATGTAAAAGAAAAAGTCAGAAACAGACAACATTGGACACATTCTTTGCTAAATCAAGTTCCATTGAATCGTCAGGGAAGGGACAGAAAAGACATTGACCACCAGAATTGGAGTTACCTGATGTTTAATGGAAGGTGACTGCTCTTCTAAACAATAATTAATTTGCTCCTCTTCAGCTCCTCATTAAGGGTAAAGTTCTGTTTACATCTTTATTTATTTTTCTATCAGATTCTGGGCTGGGAACGGATTATTCCAATTTCAGTTATTTGTTATGGAAAAAGATTGATTGTATATTCATCTGATTCAGTATCTCTCCATCCCTCAGGAATGTATTAATGGCATATTTAGAGGCTCCACTGTACATTGCTTATGCAAAAATGGCTTGGCAGTAAATTAAAAGGTGTAAATCTTTAGAATGATATAATACTACTTATTCTGCAAGACATAGGAGACCCTTATAACTGTAATGTTTCCTGTTATATTTAGCAATTACAGCCTGGTATCTCCCCCTTAGTGCAGTATTCTCTTACAGTGCTGTAATTGTCAGCGTTGGTCTCATCTTTAGTGGGTACATAAAGGCTGAGGTCAGGCTGCTTGTACATTGCCTCCCACAGCCTTATAAAATAGTGTCTCACAGCTCTTCCCAAATGAACATTTTCCCAAACTGATAGAATGAAATCATGTTTGGATAGTTAAACATTTAGCACACTATTTTTTACTTTCATAAATCTTATCTACCACTCATTTTGTAAATTAGTATTGGCACACTTTACTTTTAAATCTTCCACCATACAACTTCAAATCATGTCTTCTTTTTCCTGGGTTCCTTCTTTTTCTGAAAATTGCTCTTTAAAGAGACATAAGTATAATTAGCCTAATCAGCCTATTTACTCCCTGGGGTTTGGGCAAATACGTTTTTTTTTATTTGCGTATGGTACAGAGCGCTAGTGGTTAATTGTCAATTATTGCCAAATGTACACAGATGTACTGCCCCAGCAGCAGACAGGGAAGTACACCGATGTACTGCCCCAGCAGCAGACAGGGAAGTACACCGATGTACTGCCCCAGCAGCAGACAGGGATGTACACCGATGTACTGCTCCAGCAGCAGACAGGGATGTACACCGATGTACTGCCCCAGCAGCAGACAGGGATGTACACCGATGTACTGCCCCAGCAGCAGACAGGGATGTACACCGATGTACTGCCCCAGCAGCAGACAGGGATGTACACCGATGTACTGCCCTAGCAGCAGACAGGGATGTACACCGATGTACTGCCCCAGCAGCAGACAGGGATGTACACCGATGTACTGCTCCAGCAGCAGACAGGGATGTACACCGATGTACTGCCCCAGCAGCAGACAGGGATGTACACCGATGTACTGCCCCAGCAGCAGACAGGGATGTACACCGATGTACTGCCCCAGCAGCAGACAGGGATGTACACCGATGTACTGCTCCAGCAGCAGACAGGGATGTACACCGATGTACTGCCCCAGCAGCAGACAGGGATGTACACCGATGAACTGCCCCAGCAGCAGACAGGGATGTACACCGATGTACTGCCCCAGCAGCAGACAGGGATGTACACCGATGTACTGCCCCAGCAGCAGACAGGGATGTACACCGATGTACTGCCCCAGCAGCAGACAGGGAAGTACACCGATGTACTGCCCCAGCAGCAGACAGGGATGTACACCGATGTACTGCCCCAGCAGCAGACAGGGATGTACACCGATGTACTGCCCTAGCAGCAGACAGGGATGTACACCGATGTACTGCCCCAGCAGCAGACAGGGATGTACACCGATGTACTGCCCCAGCAGCAGACAGGGATGTACACCGATGTACTGCCCCAGCAGCAGACAGGGATGTACACCGATGTACTGCCCCAGCAGCAGACAGGGATGTACACCGATGTACTGCCCCAGCAGCAGACAGGGATGTACACCGATGTACTGCCCCAGCAGCAGACAGGGATGTACACCGATGTATTGCCCCAGCAGCAGACAGGGAAGTACACCGATGTACTGCCCCAGCAGCAGACAGGGATGTACACCGATGTACTGCCCCAGCAGCAGACAGGGAAGTACACCGATGTACTGCCCCAGCAGCAGACAGGGAAGTACACCGATGTACTGCCCCAGCAGCAGACAGGGAAGTACACCGATGTACTGCCCCAGCAGCAGACAGGGATGTACACCGATGTACTGCCCCAGCAGCAGACAGGGATGTACACCGATGTACTGCCCTAGCAGCAGACAGGGATGTACACCGATGTACTGCCCTAGCAGCAGACAGGGATGTACACCGATGTACTGCCCTAGCAGCAGACAGGAATGTACACCGATGTACTGCCCCAGCAGCAGACAGGGATGTACACCGATGTACTGCCCCAGCAGCAGACAGGGATGTACACCGATGTATTGCCCCAGCAGCAGACAGGGAAGTACACTGATGTACTGCCCCAGCAGCAGACAGGGATGTACACCGATGTACTGCCCCAGCAGCAGACAGGGATGTACACCGATGTACTGCCCTAGCAGCAGACAGGGATGTACACCGATGTACTGCCCCAGCAGCAGACAGGGATGTACACCGATGTACTGCCCCAGCAGCAGACAGGGATGTACACCGATGTACTGCCCTAGCAGCAGACAGGGATGTACACCGATGTACTGCCCCAGCAGCAGACAGGGATGTACACCGATGTACTGCCCCAGCAGCAGACAGGGATGTACACTGATGTACTGCCCTAGCAGACAGGGATGTACACCGATGTATTGCCCCAGCAGCAGACAGGGATGTACACCGATGTACTGCCCCAGCAGCAGACAGGGATGTACACCGATGTACTGCCCCAGCAGCAGACAGGGATGTACACTGATGTACTGCCCCAGCAGCAGACAGGGATGTACACCGATGTACTGCCCCAGCAGCAGACAGGGATGTACACCGTACTGCCCTAGCAGCAGACAGGGATGTACACCGATGTACTGCCCCAGCAGACAGGGATGTACACCGATGTATTGCCCCAGCAGCAAGTACACCAATGTACTGCATACAGTAATAAAGGTAGAACGTAAGTAGCGAGTTTCCAGTCTTGTAGGGTGCTTTGGGATAAAGCAATTTCTGCTAAGATTCTAAGCTCAAAACAGGGCCCTTCAGCTTTTGAATTTGTTAAACTTGTATTTCCCTTGTTCTTATCCCCTGTACAGCGATACTGAATAGGTTGCCGCGATACAAAAAATAATAATAATAACAACGTATAGGAATTATGTGCGAATGTACTACAGAAAGGGTTGGAGATAAGTGGATCATCCTGATATAAACATACAGCCAGCCTGAGGATTAATTAAGCCAAACACTATAGATAGTAAGGGCAGATTCAGTTGGGCATGTTTTGTTTTGACAAATATATGTTACATTGTTTAAATGACCACCCGTGGTTAATTTTGTTCTTGTTTAACTAAACATTAGAATGAGCAAAAATGTTACTAGAAATAAAAATAAATAAACACAGCCTTTCAATGTTGCAGCTTTTTTATGGACCTTTTCTCATATTGTGTTCTTGCCTGCTGCTGCCTGCTACTTCCTGAAGCGGGTGTGTCCTTGTAAGCTAGTGAGTTTCCCTGTAGTCCTGCTGGTAGTACTGGCAGTTCTTACTTCCATATTCACATTGTGCAGACAAAATCTTCCTGTATATTCAATGTATCCACTCACCTCAGGAAGTGATTAACTAAAAGCAATATGGCAGATTCCACAGCAGCATAAATGCATATAAAAGGTAATAAATCAGAGGCCGTGTTATTTTACTTACATTCCAAATCCAAATGACATAATTTCAAGTTACATATTTTGAAAAACATTTTTAAATATTACCAGTGGTGGTAAATCTAATCACATCTGCTTTATATTAATATACATTTACCAGAGAGCCACACTGCTGGGGGTGGTAAATTCAGTTGCAATAACTGATGATTTGAGAAATAGTTTATGTCCAAGGAAATCTGTGAGCTTAGCACATATATCATGTTCACTGCAATGCTATTAACCTTTCAAGAGCACTGTCTTTTTGGTTTAAAGTGATATGTCTGTATATATAATGTAAATATATATAATAATAGGTATGTATATAGATGTAAATATGTGTGTGTGTGTATATATATATATATATATATATATATATATATATATATATATATATATATATATACCATCATTATTTCAGATAGCTGTGCTTACCTAAGCATTTAATTTCTTTATTTAGACACAGCAATAAAATCACTCTTTAAAGAAAATGAATGTAATATAGTTTGGTTTGGAAGAGGAATACCAAGAACTACATTTTTATGTGCAGTGGCCACTGAAGGGAAGGAGGATGATGAAGACTTCTATCAGGACAGCCTCCTGGGCATATCCTCTTCCTTCCCGATGGAGATAGTAGACATATCTGCTGAAATCTTAAATGCTGAACTGTAGTCTGTTACTACATAAACACATGAACCCCTACTGTATGAGCACTACAGTGGCCCCTTAATGCCTAATGCAAAGTCTGGCCAGGAGCCTTCCACACTCCTTATTAAAGGGACATGAAACACATTTTTTTTATTTTAAACATTACAAAGGTTTTTGCATGAAAACATATTAAGTAAAACCTATTTCATTTTCATACTAATAACAGTAAATGCACAGAGCATACTTTAGTTTGTAGATCTCATTGGATGGCAAAGGACAAGCCCCGAAGAATACATTTTTGTGCTTTGAGACCTTTATTTGGGAAAAAAAGACTTTGACATAATATTTCAACTTGTCTTTAAAATTATTTCTTTTAAGCCTGACTAAAAACAGCCAAGGTCATCTGTCAGAAAGTGTTTGCCCCACCTCTTGATGACTTCATGATTGCTAATTAGTAAGCTATATGAAGGAAGTGTGAGTAGATGGGTTCATAGTTCAACTGTCTGTCAAAATCCACCTCCAACATGTATACTAAGTTACGATTTTGGCAACCCCAGGGATTTTCAGCTTCTAACCCGTAGGTCGCTTGCGGCTCGCTGAAAGACGCCATTTGAATAGCAAATTAGTTTACGGGCTACATTACAGGATCCAGTAAACAACAATTGCTCAATTCAATAGGGGCCTATGTCAGGCAAGTTATATACCAGGAGTGTCCAAAGTCAGTCCTGCTGGACCGCGCACAGGCCCGGATTTGAGAATAGCCCTGCTGCACCCGGGTGAGACTATCATTTCTTCAGTCATTTAGTCTAACTGACTCATATGTGCAAATAAAAGAAATCCACAAATCCAGGCCTGTGTGCGGCCCAGCAAGACCAACTTTGGACACCTCTGGTATATACATTTAATGTATGCTTAAAACAGCCATCAGAAGTTCAACTACACTATTATTTTAAATTGCCTTTTATTTGAAATCAATAAACATGTGGTTTGCTATGTGTAGAGTTGCGCACACTAATGTGGCTGAAGGATACACACTGAACTTACATACATAATGAATGGAGATCAGAGGTGGAAGGGATCTGCTACCAGACCAAGCATGATTGATGCAGGCAGAGAGACCAAGTCATTGAGCTGTGAACTCGACTTGGTTATTATATAGTGATAGTTGTGCAATAAAGGTATTGCATTATATAGTCACACTTGTATACTGGACTATTCATTGAAAAGTTAGAGGTTGAGTGCATGGGTGAAGGAACTGGGGAGATGGGGGGACAAATTGCGGATCTATCCCTCTTTGCCTGCGCATTTCTTCTGCAGCACTGACAGCTGCAGTTACAGGTGCCATCCGCCAGAGGGCGCTGTGAGTTTTCGGGCACCATCAACTTCCAGGGAAGGCAAATAACTATTTCCCCTCCAACGTTGCGCAACTCGACGGCGCTGAATTGACAGCGAGGCCATCACTATTTTCGGCGCGGTCACTCGGCCTCCCAGGGCCTCGGGCGCGCCTCTCATGTCTCAAGGCCTCTTCTGTCGGTGCACCTTATATGCTAAAATCGGCAGCGCCATCTGTCGGCCGGAGGCGGAACTGCAGTTGTCAGATTTTGCGATGGTGAAGAGGGAAAGGACCCAAATTGCCCCCAGATTTTTCTATGTTTGTATGTATGTATATATAAGCTATTTTACGGCCTGTGTATACAGTGAGCTTTATCCCCCCATAATTATTCTGGCTCCTACACCCCTGGGTGAGGGGGTATTATAAATAATCTTTCCTGTTTTCTGTAGCCAGCAGAGTTTGCTCATTGAGAATTTCTTCAATTTCTTGTTAGTGTGAGTGTCAGATTTAGGGGTTAAGGGTTAGTGTAATGGCAGATGATAAGCTTTACATAATAAAATAGCGGTGCACATGTATCATGTATTTATCATCAACCACTACCGTAAACCCTAACCCTTTCCCCTAAATCTAACCCTAACCCCTAAATCTAACCCTATCGCCCAAATCTTACCCTAACCCTTAAATCTAACCCTCTCCCCTAAATCTTACCCTAACCCCCAAACTACAACCCTAAACCTAACCTCTTAATCTAACCCTAAATCCTAACCCCTAAATCTAACAAATTTTCGCCTGCATCACCTAGTCGCCTCCACTTCTGGCGGGCAGAAAAGAGGAACGGTCCATAAAAATATTGGTCTGAGGAAAAAATTGTAAAGTTTTGGAGGCGTGAAGATATTTAGAGATCACAAACATAGATTTGAGGACAGATAAGAATCGAATAGTCCATTGAATATGCCTATTGTATCTAGCTAAACAAATCTGGCTTAAATGACCACTGTGTAACGCCCTAGCAAGAGGATCAAGTTATTTTAATTCCATTGTTCATTGATAAAATGATTATTTAATCATTTATAATAGCGATATTCATTATTAAATAAATTTTCAAAAAGTAAGTTATGAACCTGCAGCTGAGTAATTGTCTCCATCCTGATAAGGTCATTGAGGGGAGATTGAGGGATTGACTGAGAGACAGGTCTAAGGGGTTTTAAGAACAATAAGATTGGATAAGAGAATAAACAGCCATTGACAGGCCAAAGCAAAAGCTCACTGTCCAGGGAAACCTCTCAAATATAACATGTCTCCAATCAATGGAGATCATTGTGTTGGTATACGTTGGGTCTAAAAATTTAGCAGCTGCCTTCTGGACAAAGTCACCTACCCACATTGACCGTATAGTGGTTGAATATCTTGTCTGTTCCACAATGGATTGCTGTTTTCATCCTGTGTTTCTCTTTTTTTAAATTACTCCATTGAATTGAAGAATCACTATTGTGACCATTGCACTGCTAAATGTGAAATACAAGATTTTTTGACACAATTTACATGAAAATCTCTTCTTGTCCCCTTTGCTCTGAAAGTGTTGCTACATCCATATTTTTCTATATTGTGACATTACTTTTGACTAACTGAAGTTGGCCATTATCATTTAGTATTAAAATAACATTGCAATAGAAATAATCCCAAAATTGTTAATAAAAAGTCAATTTAGCAAAGCCCAGGGATTTCATCACAGTGATGCAAGATCTTACTCCGAAGCTAGTGTGTAAGTAAGATTTCAGTAAGAAAAATTTATTTAAACAAGAGTGATGGAGAACAGTGACAATTTCAGGTATAATTTGCCAAATTTGCAATTATAGATTGAAATTTCAAACTGAATAGTAATCATTTTAAATTTGTTTATGCATTTAAAAGAATGTGCATACTTTACTACCTTTTGCATGATAAATAGATTATATTAATGTAATAATTAATCATCATCTCCACTGGAAAATTTGCTCCAGATTGAGCTTAAATCGTTGTCAACAAACCACATGCCAATTTTTCTGTTTTAGTTTATCAATTCAGGATGAATTTTAGCCAAAACCGCTGCTCCCAAGGAAAGATGCTTTATGGGATCAATTGAACTGCACACTAATAAGATGACATGTATTGTATGTATATAACACACTTGCATTTTCTATCAAGCATTTAAAAGAGAATGTTTTAAACATGATAAAATTGTCTTTTTTCTTGTAAAACTTGTTTAAACTTATTGGAAACTAACAGGAAATAGCTCTGTGATCTCATTGACAGACATTTATGATTCATACAGTCGTATTGCTGTACATTAACTGACAGGGACAAACCCCCATAGACAGTTATACATTCAAATCAGTATATTCTGCTTCAGGAGCAGGCTGTTCAACATCATCATAGAAAAATATGCCTTCAATGGCCCTTTATCTCTATCACCCCAAAATCAAGATGTTGTTTTTAGATTATTCTTAAAGAGCATGAAATATTGTCTATATGTTGTGTTATTAGTCAATCAGTCCTGCAAAATTCCATGTTGTTGTTGCAGCATTTATATGCAAATCAGCATCTTCCGCGTATTAATTAGCTGCTTTGATGTGTTTGTTAGGATTACAGTCGGCTTGTCTGTTTCTGTAGTGACCTAAATAAAAACGTGCAATGTTATCTGGCAGATAGACCCCTCTCAAACTCTTATTAAGTACTCTGAGCCATACATTAGAATGTAGGAGCCGCAAAATCCTGTTTGCTGACTGCCACGCCGTGGGGTTACTCCAGGGTTGCGAGCAGCGCGCCTCCATACTGCAGCAGCATCCTGGGCACTCCAGCACATGCCAGTGGCATCCAGATGCTGCTGCTAGTGTACATTTAAAAAACACAAATAAGCCTAACCTTAACACGTACCCCTAACACCTAACTCTAACCACTAAACCGAACCCTAAAACCTAACCCTAACACTTAACCCTAAAACCGCTAAGCCCTAACCTCAAACAACCACTTATTGTTGTCCCCAATCTGATTTTGGAGGACTTGAACTGTACAAGCCTGGGATAGTACATGGAGGCATCATATGACATTGCACATCACTGCAGGGGTTATATACTCAGACAGCTAGAGATAGCATGGAAAAATAGGAAATGTGTTAAAAGATAAGCGTATGAACCAGACACACCAGGAACAACATGTCTTATCATTATGCTAAGCCTGGGTGTGTGACTCGCTCATTAACCCCTTTAGCAACAAGTATAGAAAATGGTTATTGTTACTGGAGAACAATTTCAGTATGGCTGTGAGGAATAACAAATCGTATTACCAAAAAATGATTTGTTCTTTCCATTTCATGCTTGTTAAGGGATTATAAAAGCCGCTTGATTTCTTAAGAATTGATAAATGTATTTATTTTTAAGCGGACTCAGAAAATCATTTTAAGAATAAGACAAAATACAGTCAGGTCCATAAATATTGGGACATCAACACAATTCTAAACTTTTTGGCTCTATACACCACCACAATGGATTTGAAATGAAACGAACAAGATGTGCTTTAACTGCAGACTTTCAGCTTTAATTTGAGGGTATTTACATCCAAATCAGGTGAACGGTGTAGGAATTACAACAGTTTGTATATGTGCCTCCCACTTTTTAAGGGACTAAAAGTAATGGGACAGATTAACAGTCATAAAACAAACTTTCCCTTTTTAATACTTGGTTGCAAATCCTTTGCAGTCAATTACAGCCTGAAGTCTGGAACGCATAGACATCACCAGACGCTGGGTTTCATCCCAGATCTCTATTGCAACTGTCTTCAGTTCCTGCTTGTTCTTGGGGCATTTTCCCTTCAGTTTTGTCTTCAGCAAGTGAAATGCATGCTCAATCGGATTCAGATCAGGTGATTGACTTGGCCATTGCATAACATTCCACTTCTTTCCCTTAAAAACTCTTTGATTGCTTTTGCAGTATGCTTCGGGTCATTGTCCATCTGCACTGTGAAGCGCCATCCAATGAGTTCTGAAGCATTTGGCTGAATATGAGCAGATAATATTGCCCGAAACACTTCAGAATTCATCCTGCTGCTTTTGTCAGCAGTCACATCATCAATAAATACAAGAGAACCAGTTCCATTGGCAGCCATACATGCCCACGCCATGACACTGCCACCACCATGCGTCACTGATGAGGTGGTATGCTTTGGATCATGAGCAGTTCCTTTCCATCTCCATACTCTTCTCTTCCCATCACTCTGGTACAAGTTGATCTTAGTCTCATCTGTCCATAGGATGTTGTTCCAGAACTGTGAAGGCTTTTTTAGGTGTTGTTTGGCAAACTCTAATCTGGCCTTCCTGTTTTTGAGGCTCACCAATGGTTTACATCTTGTGGTGAACCCTCTGTATTTACTCTGGTGAAGTCTTCTCTTGATTGTTGACTTTGACACACATACACCTACCTCCTGGAGAGTGTTCTTGATCTGGCCAACTGTTGTGAAGGGTGTTTTCTTCACCAGGGAAATAATTATTTGGTCATCCACCACAGTTGTTTTCCGTGGTCTTCCTGGTCTTTTGGTGTTGCTGAGCTCACCGGTGCGTTCTTTCTTTTTAAGTATGTTCCAAACAGTTGATTTGGCAACACCTAATGTTTTTGCTATCTCTCGATAGTGACAGCTCTTTGGATCTCATATTGAGAGTTAACAGCAACAAATGCAAATAGCACACTTGAAATGAACACTGGAGCTTGTACCTGCTCTTCGTAAATGGGATAATTAGGGAATAACAAACACCTGGCCATGGAACAGCTGAGCAGCCAATTGTCCCATTGCTTTTGGTCCCTTAAAAAGTGGGAGGCACATATTCAAACTGTTGTAATTCCTACACCGTTGACCTGATTTGGATGTAAATACCCTCAAATTAAAGCTGAAAGTCTGCAGTTAAAGCACATCTCGTTCGTTTCATTTCAAATCCATTGTGGTGGTGTATAGAGCCAAAAAGTTTAGAATTGTGTCGATGTCCCAATATTTATGGACCTGACTGTAAGTATGTAGTGTTCAGATCAACTTACCACTGTAGTCCCTGGGTCTATCCTGTATAGTTACGGCAGAAGTTGCAGCAAGGAGCTGCTAGATGGCACTGCCGATATTTTACATTGCTGCTGATATTTGAGAGAAGTTCTAACCTTAGAATGTTACCCTAACCCTTAAACTAACCCTAACCCTCACCCTAACAGTTTACCTAAGGCTAACGCTATGATATCAGCAGGGACATCATTTCACTAAGTCAAGGCATTTTAAAATAAATGCAAGAAAATGCAATTTGAGCAATACATGCTTATTGACTGAATCTTAAAATGCTTTTCTTTTGTCATTGAACAAGAAAGCCTCATTGGTGTGTGATTTAATTTGCGGGACTGTGTAAAACTACAATGTACCTGGGTGGAGTTACCCTTGTAGACCAAACATGCAGAACTCTTTGAGGCACATGTAGCCCACACATTTTTGCTATGCATGTAAAAAAACATAATACTGTAGAAAAATATTTACACCGAGCCAGAATTCAAAAGTACCCAGGTCTAAGGTGGCAAGAAAACAGCTTGTGGCAGCAGTGCGTTCCATCCATTATTATTGTCCTCCCTTACAAAACCTTACTTCCCCATTATTATTATTATTAATATTTATTCGTAACGCACCATCATACTTCGTATCGCTATATAGGGGTAGGAAAGAGTAAAAAAACAATAGCAATATTAACATGTTGCAAATGATGGAGGGCCGTGTCTTGGAGCTTAGCAGTGTCCAATGTGCTTTCCCCAAAGCACCATGCAAGATTGAAATCTTGCAAACTTGCAAACTTTCAACACCCTCTGCACCATTTTTTCTAATTTTCAGTATTCAGGGCTCCTCAACAGGCAGTATAAGAACATCTCAGGTTGGGCTTAGTTTATTTAAAGCTTAAGGTGAGATATATTTTATGGCCACCTAAAGACTGAAGTCTAGACTTTATCCAACAGATGTGAATGTGCAGCACTTCAGCTTGCCTAGCATGATACAGATTTTACAACTGATATCTCAAATTGTATTGTATACAGAATACTGTATTTAGTTTGTATTGAGATATTTCATCAGCTTTCCTTGTAGATATGTTTTTTATCTTCTTTAAATGTTTATCACAGGCTTTCATCGCTCTCTTATACATTCCATGGATTTATTCCATTTATTCGATATGCATGATCACATCACCAAACATGTTACATTAATAAATAAATAAAACATTATGCACTACCATGAGACGTAAATGAAATCTGCTGGAACACGTGCCGCTTCTCATGTGCTGACAAAATAAATATTGCATAGAAATACTGAATATGGGTTAAGGTTACATAATTACAGAATAAGGTCATTGTGTGGGATGCTGTTTTAGTTTGATTGTTAAAACAGTACCAAATGTGAAACTTTTATTTTATTTTATGTTTTTTACTTTTTTGTTGTTGATTTATTTATTCTGTTGTGTGAATACATTTCTGTCAGAAGCTTGTTTGAGTCTAGATCTGCCTAGGAGGCTGTTTCCTGTAAGCCAGTCTAGGTTTGTCTGCAGTGACAACTGAAGCTAGACTAGCCTGGAAATACTCTTAAAACCACACATCCTGTCTGCCTAATGGTCACATAACGGGGTGAAGAGGAGCAAATATGCTGGAGGCTGCAATGCTTAAGTTCAAATATAAGTACCGTATCTGTTTATATTTTTGAATTGCTTATTAAATATATAAGTGAAACCCCATTGCATTATTCACTGCCGCAGAATAGTATTCAAGAAAACCATGTTTAATAAATATTTTATTTGACTAAGCACAGTCTTTCCCATGGACACTTTTTCACCCATATACCTGAATACACCCTCCTGTACTTTCTACAATATATCATCCTCTTTTCCATATGTATTTCATGGCATATTCTATATATATGATACTGTTTCCTTACTTGGCCAATGTCACGAGAGATGTAGTGGAACAATGCATTGTAATTACAGTATATTTTTACAGCTCAGCTGATCTTTACAAGCTGCAATGTATGTGATTTCTTAATCTTACTGTCAATTAATCATGAAGTTGTTCTACTTTAGACAGTGGTGTAACCTCTCCCTTAAAACAAATGTTGGATGCTGTCTGATCCAGGCCTTGAATTGCAGTTATTACAGTAAGAGATGGAAAATAAAGCCACATTAACCAAAAAACATTGGCCAAATTCACAAAGCCATGTTGTATACTAGTGCAGTTTGCTAATCTGGAAGACAAAGGGTGAAGTGTTGGGGATTCTTGAGATCTCTTAGAAATGACACATTTTTGTTACATTAGCCCCATAGAATAGAATGGAGAATTTTTCAAAGACATCTCCACAGTGGCAGAGCTAGCAAATGGAGGGCCCTTGTGCAAAAGAATGTAGTGGCCTCCAAACAACTACTCCATACACCCAAATGGTGTTAAGAAATAAACAATAGATATGTATATAGTCAGCTCTAGGGTGATCAGATCACATTTGTACAAAATAATGAACCCCACCAATAAATATAGAGACCACCCTTTAGTGCAGGCCAATGCCAGTAACACAGAGCCCCCAAGGACCTTGTGGGTTAAGACTACGCCACTCAACTGCAAGTGGGCGCTGTCGCTGTTTTGCAGGCGCTGCCCTGGGGGAACATAAACTGATTCCTAGATGGGGGCTGCTGGGAGCTCCTGTCTCTGGATGGGGCTGCTGGGGGCTCCAGGCAAGGTCCCTCCTAGCTCTAGATGGGGGCTCCTGCCTCTGAATAGGGGCTGCTGGGGCTCCAGGCACAATGTCCCTACTGGCTCTGGATGGGGGGGGGGGGGTGCTTGGGGTGAGAGTCTGCTAGGGGGGCTCCTGGCTCTGGATAGGGGCCTGCTCCGGGTGAGGGTCTGCTCTGGGGCTCCTGGCTCTGGGTCGGAGGACTGCTTGGAGTGTTCTAGGCAAGCGTTTGGGGGCTCCTCACTCTGGATGTGGGGCTGCTTGGGATGGGATGCGGGGGGGGACCTGGGGGGCCCCTTGCTTGTGGGGGCTCTGAATGTGGGTGGTCAAGTGAGGAGTGTTTTACCGGGCGCTGCATTTGCCCTTTCCCGGTTACGTTTTCAAAGCGACATCTAGCGGACTCTTGCAGTTTTGCTGCTGCCACTGCCTGGTGTAGTCTTAACACACAAGGTCAGCGCCCTACACTGTTGCACCAGCGGTAGCTCCACCACTACTTCTCCACCTTTTAGTACATATGCCCCACTTTCCAATACAAAGTGACACAGACAGATGAACATTGGAAAACCATTGAAGTGAAATGTGTAAATATTAAAAGTTAACATTTATTCATTTAAACTGTAGTTCTAATATAATATATATATATATATATATATATATAGCATATATATATATATATAGCATATATATATATATATATATATATAGCATATATATATATATATATATATATATATATGTATATATATTTATATATATATATATATATATTTATATATATATATATATGTATATATATTTATATATATATATATATATATATATTTATATATATATATATATGTATATATATTTATATATATTTATATATATATATATATATATTTATATATATATATATATATATATATATATATATATATATATATGTATATATATTTATATATATATATATATATATGTATATATATTTATATATATATATATATATATATATATATTTATATATATATATATATATATATATATATATATATATAGCATCAACAGAGGCAGAGCTATCTATTCTGACCCATGTGCTATAATGCACTGAGATTGCTGCAGATTTCCAACCAAGCAAGTTGCTTTTAGGTTCTTATTATTTAAAAAATGAGTGTGTCCTCACAAGGATGGCTTGTTTTTTTATACATATTTTTAAAGCATGGAAGCACAATTGAGTGTGAGCTATGCTGTGTTTTATTAATCAGATTTATTTATAAAAATTCTTGCAATGTCATTTATTCTGGATATGAAACCAGTCATCCTATGTTCTATCAAAGGCAGAGATTATTACAGAAGCATATTACAAAATAAAGCAGCAGCAATATATGTTGAGGCTTTTATTAACGTATTTACAGTCTAGCACCTTGCAGGAAACAACCCTTGTTTATTAAGATTTACTTTTGCAGAGCTAAGGCATGAAAGGGCATTTTATTTATTATTAATGGAACCTGAATCACAACCATTATTTTCTAGCATTTAAAAGACCATGTTTCAAACATTACAAACGTTGATTTTTGGTGGAAAAAAATATTTAGTAAAACTTAATTGAAACTAACAGTAACTGCAGGGAGCATACTTTAGTCTGTAGATATCATTGGCTGTCAGAGGGCAAGCCCTCAAGAGCATTACATTTCTCAATAAGTTATTGTGCTCTGAGAACTTTATTTGAAGAAAAAGAAAACACAATGTGGCACATTATCAAATACCCTCTTTTTGATGCAATTAATAAAATAGAAATTCCATGTCCCTTTAATACTATTTACAAGAGATAATGTAATAATGTTTAATTATTGTAAAGGGACTCTGCCCCCCCCCAAAAAAAAAATAATAATCTTAAAGAGCATGAAAAACTAGCCATCAATAAGCCATATGATTTTAAAGTGGATCATTCCTGAGATATTCTGCTTTTTATGCTGTATTCTTATGCAAATTAGTAGTTCTTGATAAGTTTGCTTATCTGTCTCTGTGTTGGCAAAATAATGTCCCTAAGGTTATTGTGCATTCAGATCCCCCCACCACCACTCTTATAAAAATAACTTTGTGTGATTTTGAGTGTGACTCCATATTAATTCAATAATGTAATAGCGGAGCACAAAGAAATGTAATGCAAATATCTGCACAGAGTTTATACATGTTTCACATTACGCTGTATGTACAGATTATTAGAAGGTCATATAACTGTCTAAGATATGGATGTCTGAGATAGGCTGTGAGCTAAACCATGTCGGGTCACACAAGGTGGGCCGGTCATAGTAGAGAGGTCAGACAAAGCATGGTCCACTGGAGAAGGAACTGGCAACCCACTCCAGTATATTTGCCATGAAAACCTTATGGATAAGTACAGCCAGAGACATAATTGTGCCTGGCGTGCCATGGACTATAGGATCACGGATGCACTAAAAAGTTAACTAGGCTTAACTAGCATTTTTTGCATTAATAAAGACTGAATTTTATTTTATGGGAAATGCAGCTTTGCATCACCTCCCACTGACAAATTCTGATTTGGGGAGACGGGAAGTACATTATTTCTGCGGTACCTTAATACACATTCATTACAGTGTGTCAGAAGGAAGTAATTGCTGCCTTTGTAATTTTTTGAGGAATAAGATCACTTATTTAACTTTTGCATTCACAGTTTTTTTATGCAAAAAAACCCTCATGATCTATCATGTTATGGTGTCTGCTCAGGTCTGCCGCTGCAGTGCGGCCTCCAATTTCTAGATGGCGCTGCCGATATTTTGCAGCGCTGTCGATATGTGAGAGAAGTTCTAAGCTTATAATGTTAGCCTAAACCTTGAACTAACCCTAACCCGGTCCTTTTCTATTTCGGGCCCGCATCCCGTCAGAACACTGGGTTGAGCGCTGTGCCACAGCACCACCTGGTGGTGCAAAAAATGTACTGAAGGCAGAGAACTATTTCCACCTCCAATCTGGCTCATAAGGTGCGCTGGCAGAAGAGGCCTTGAGCTATGAGAGGTGCGCCCGAGGCCCTGGGTGGCCAAGTGCCCACGCTGAACATAGCGATGGCCTCACTGTCGACTCAGCGCCGTTCTAGTTGTGCCACATCAGAGGTGGAAATAGTCCTTTGTCCACATAGTTGTTTGCCCCTACTGTTCTGACGGGATGCGGCCCCGAAATAGACTATATCCACTAACCCTAAACCCCAAACCTAAGCCTTGACTCTATGATATGGCACCAGAATATCGGTAGCGCCATCTAGCGGATGTTCACCGCCACTGCTGCTGCCTTGTGCTGCGCTACCATAAGAGGATAGGTCCAAACCTCTCTGTAATATTTAAGACCGGTTCCTTTCAGTGTATACTGAACAAATATTTACATTGTGTGTCACTTTACCTATTAGAGCTAATGATAGTCAGGCTGTCAGACTGTATACGTATACGTATGACGCATATAGTGTCCTTTCTGTGCTGTACTTCCCATATATGATGTCTGTACTCCTTGCAGTATGCTGCATTCCCTATATTGCCTGCACTGCTCAGTGTTGCCTCTGTGTGGCCCACATCACATGTTGAGTCACCTCTCCTTTTTTTTCCTGATTCCAGCCGGCTAATTAACTGCATAGTCCAGCCTTTCTGTGCACAATATTGTAATTAGGTAGGAGGGATGTCCACAACTGCCCTGACACAGGCTCAGTTCCCAGTGCTGGAAACTAGGAAGGATCTGACTTTTGTATGAGTGAAAACACAAGCCAGGACTGTGCAAGAAGTGACTGGGGATTATGACCATGAGCAGGGTGTGGAGACACAGGCCAGTGTCCTAGGAATACCATGGGGAACCAGCCTGCCAGACCTGAGGAGCTGCAGGAGCAAGGTTTGTGAGCCTCATTCATTTATATTATCTTTTATCCACCTATTTCTGTCCAAATTCCACCAAATGCACATTTTCTTTTAATTCAGGTTTTTGCAAACTGTAAAAACTACATTTGCATTTGTTGTAATCACTAGGAATTCTCTATGCAGATGTGTTAAATAATGCATTGTTTAGAGAATAGAGCCTTCTATTGAGCCTGTATAAAGGGTCTTGTCCTGATACAAGCATTTGTCTCAGCAGCACAATGAAGATAATATGCAGCAGGAAGCCAGCATCTCAGCATGCTGCCGGGTGCCTGCCACTGATTATTCCTCTGCAGCTGGGAAGTTTTAACCCTGCCCTCCTAAAGCAAAACTGTGACACAGGAGAATGGACTTGTAGATAATCATTGGGATAAATATATGGTGATATCGATTTATAGGCGGCTGCTGGAATCTCTTATTGATTAGGAAGTATAAACATGCTGATCTATACTCCTTCCCCTAGGGCCTGTTCCTTAATTAGATATGATCTGTGGTTTACTTACCTTCCTAGTTGCACCTGCTTTGTGACCACACCATAAACAGACAGGCCTGATGATAAGTACGAGCAAAGAGCAGGGTTATCTTTTGGGAGTCTTGAAGGAGGCATTATTTATGTGTTCATATCATTGTAACTTTATAGTATTTACCTTTATTGTACACTGTACTTTATATGTAACATTGCACCTTTTATAGTTTTTAAGTATGAAACATTTGAGAAATCCACATTATATCACAAGATCGGTAAAAAAAAAGAAGTTGTACAGGACCATGGGTGTAGGAACTTCGTACTTCATAACCCTGACCCCCTAAACTTCACTTCCTAACCCGAAACCCCTAATGACTTACCCCCCCCTAAACCTCACTTCCTAACCTGAAACCCCCTAACGACTTACCGGGCCTAATAGCTAATCATCACAGCTAGATGGGAATGTGAGCGCACCCGCATTCCTACAGTCGGCGGTGGCGGCACGCTTCCAGCGCCGCAACGAATGCGCACATAAAACAGGATAGGTCCACAATGAGCTGTATCCCCCCATAATTATTCTGGCTCCTACTTTATACAGGACAGGAGTTGGCATCAGTGTAATTACATTCTAGCAATATATTCAGACTGCTTGTTTTAGCAAGTGAGATGACTGGTTGTGTTAAAGGGTTAAATAACTCTTTCATTCCCAGGTGGTACCAAGGAATGCCATGCAGGACACTAGAGACATGAAAGCCAATACTGTTGGGTGGTGAAAGCTTTCTATGCCCATCCTGTATTGCAGAGAAATCTGATTTAGATGGATCCGCTGCACTGTATACTTATCGAATGTTATGATCCCTTTATCAGAACTTGGCTTTATGACCTGATCTTCCCACTCCACAGAAGGTCCAGCTTATACCAAATTTACTGAATCTCCATAGAGAAACAAGAGAATGGCCAATTAATGCTGGCAGCAAGCTTCAGATCAGTGGTAATCTCTGCAGTTTCTTCCTAACTAGAACTCTTTGCAGTGAGGAGACGATTAGCCGAGTCCCAACTCTATTGGCTTCAAACTGAAGATAAGTTGGTTTGAATATTCAGACACGCTTTCATAACCTATAAATGCTGTATAGTGTTTCAAGGCTGAGATATCTTTTCATCTGGTGTCACCTCTCAAAGGTCTCTAGTAACAAGATCTTATGCAAACAAAAGTATTTGTAAGTGTGTATGGCGGCAACCTAAAGTGTACTACAATCTATCAAGTCATTTGGCCTTTGGTCCCTCTGTGGACAATAGTTACACAAATCCATAATCAAGTATGTTTCATATATATGTTATTGGGACTGTGATAGTGTAGCATCTTGTGTTAGTAACATAATACCACATCTATATTCTATCACATATATAGTTGTGAGCGTACGAGTTGTTGCTAACGCTGCGGGCTCGCTACGCGAGTCGCGGCCCTCGCGAAGCGAGGGCCGCGGCTCGCGCAGCGAGCCGAGGCCCTCGCGAAGCGAGGGCACTGCCCGAGGGTCTCAGTTGCTGGCATGGAGCGCCGAAGGCGCTCCATGCCAGCAACTGAGGACCCTCGCGAAGCGAGGGCCTCAGTTGCTGGCATGGAGCGCCGTAGGCGCTCCATGCCAGCACCTGAGGACCTCGCAAAGCGAGGGCCGCAGTTGCTGGCATGGAGCGCCAAAGGCGCTCCTTGCCAGCAACTGCGACCCTCGCAAACTTCACGTCGCAACCCAAACAGTACGACACACACATTACGACACTCGCAAACAACATACGACACACGTTCACACACATTACGGACTCGCAACACTCGGACGCAACTCGCGAACATTAGAAAATGTCAAACACAATACATACACACACCACATACATAAAAAACTTACCTACACCAAGAGGGAGCACCCAGCACCTCAAAAATACAACTTACACCTCGATTTTACTTCAAATAAAACAGTTTAAACACTAAAAAAAAAACGAAGCGAGAGAAAAAATGGCCGCCGAACAAAACGAAAACGAGGCTACAGCACTCTAAACTCGCAAAACACCACAAGAAACTCGCAAAACACCACAAAACAACTACGGATATTCCGATACAAACGTATAACACACATTACTCGCCATTTCGCGCCAATGCGGAAGTACACGACTACGCTAACGGTTTGGTCTCGCGCACGCACAGTGTTACACTGCACACATTCAGCACGCTTACACAGCAGATCCACACCACTAATGCTGCAGCAACATCAAAACACATTCACAGCTCTTCCACACAATGCTTTAAAATAGGTAAAGTATATTCATTTATTAATGTATTATATATTTCATTATTACACACTAAACAGCATTAGCTACCTTACAATTTCATTGCCGTCATTTTTTGACGGGCAATTCGCTAGTTTAATATAATTATTATTGCACCAGTAGTTCAGCTCTTCAGTGCTGTTAGTAATTCATTTTAAAGCCACTTCTGTGCAGCAGTTAGGCAGCTGCAGATAAATGTCCTCCACACTCTTACTGTTTGGAAAAGAGAGGAGAAGCTCCAGCCTAAAGATGGTTGGGGAAACACTTATATTTAGTATATTTCCTCACAAAAATCTAGCTTAAAAAAAAAAAAAAAAAAAAAAAATCCAAGTACATTAAAAAGTTGTTTGTAACCATTGTCACTGGTTAAAGGACAAGGAAAGCTTTTTTTGGTTTGTTGCAAGTCAAGAAAGATGTTTTATAAAGTATTCACTGTGTATGTCCCAAAGCAGAATAAACCGGTTCAAATGTATAATTACCCCGGGGGCTTGTCCCTGTCTGCTAATGAGCAGTAATATAGCCATATAAGTCATGCTTTTCTGTCAGTGACACCTACATATACTACACAACGTTCTGTGCTCGGGAAGGTTCATTGAAGTTTAAGCAGCTTTTTTTTAATATTATATCAGGCAAAAACAACTAGTATAATTTATTTTGGATTTAAATCCGTGCCCCTGTCTGTCAGTGAGCAGTAATATAGCAGAGTGAGTCATACTTTTCTGTCAGTGACACCTACATACTACAGTGCACAGTAAGTGTCTACGAAGTTAAAGCCAATTTTATTTAATATTCTTTCATGCAGAAACAATGTATACTATTTAAAACATTATCTTAATCTAAATGCATAAAGCAAATTCTGCTCCATGCCATGAAGTCACCATGAAAGGCAATAATTATTCATGCGCCAGTCTCTCATTTGAACGATTTCTGATTATCTTTTTTTCTACAATGGTTTAATTTGTGTTGGAGGAACTGCTCATAGGACTAGAACATAACCAGTGCCAGGACAGGAGCTAATGGGATTAAACATGTAAGGATCTACCTGGAGATCACATATAATATTTATCGCAATAGCGAATTTGTTGGTAATGCAATGTTAAAAGTTACTGGTTGCACATGCGAAAATGAGCACCAAAGGCACTCATTGGCAGGCCCATAAAGTAGAGGGGGGAGAGGCTCGCAATGAGCGCCAAAGGCTCTCATCGAAAGAGAGGCTCCGACCGGCTTCCGACATTTTTTTCCCCCCAAGCCTGCAAGGCGTGGAGCAATAGTGAATTTATGATTCAAGCCTTGCGGGCTTGGGGAAAAGTTACAGGTTCAACCGCCACCAAGCCCGCAAATGTTTTTAAAGCTGTAAGAGGGGGCCAAAGAGAGACCATGAAGGGAGAGTGGGGGAAAGAAACAAAGGGGAGGGAGAGGAGGGGAAAAAAAACACAGGTCAGGGAGAGGGGGGGGGGGGGGGGCGAAGAGACACAGGGGAGTTGCGGGCTTGTGCATGTGTGAGGCGTATTCTGCGGCCAGCAATGAGAGGCAAAGCCACTCATTTCGAGACCTGCGATGATGAGCGCCTTCGGAACATAAAGTGTGCTCATCCCGAGGCCCACAAGTTGGAGGGGGGAGAGCCTTGCATTGTGTGGTAAACAGCATTGCCAGGCTTCAATTTTTATTGGTGTAATTTTTGATGGGCAAGTCACTAGCTAGTTATAATGGGCTATGAATGTGATGCTCCACCGCCAACATGTTGAACTGTAAATATGATTGTTTTATAAATTTGGTGAGGATTGCTCGATTTCACTAGTTTTGTGCTTCCCAAAAAACTATAAAAATACACCGCTAGGATTCACTGTGCAAGATGTTCTACATATTCCATTAGTGATGGCGCCTGAAGAAGTGATGCACAATTAGGAAGCGCCATTGGATTTTCTGTGCTGTGGTAGATATTGGATCCTGTTTAGTTCAATGGCTTTGTCTGCTTTGCATGTCAAGTCCTATGTTGCCTGAGGGGTCAGTGATGTATTAGTTTGTAATCATCAGTGTGCAATGTGTTTGAATCACTTGGCAGTCTGCTTTGCATTTCTGGCCACTCCTGTGGTATTTACCTGCCAGCTAACATATTTGGCATTAATCATATTACTTTAGATACAGCTATATGGCTTTTTACTGAATGAGAGCCTTTGCATACCTATAGACTTGTATTACTAGTGCTACCAACAGTTTTTCTCATTAAAAGCTAGCTGTTTGACATTTTTTTTTGCTTAATTATAGTCTTGCCATACCCAGAAGATCTGTCCTATCTATTATCTATCAATCCATCCATTGATCGATATAGATTGTGTGTATTTTTGGCATGCTGCACGTTCTGCTTTACCTAAAACATTGTTTCCAAAACCTCTCCACAGGGACACCCATACAGGCCAAGATTTAGGTGTAACACTGTGTGAATGCAGGTGATGCAATGATTATTCAGCAGGCTGTGGGCCACTAATTGTTAGAAGATTATGGTTATGATTCCTACCCATACATTATAGTATTCCTTAACACTTTCAAAGCCAGTTAAAGGGTTAACGAAGTATTGGTAGAAACCACTTGCCTACAATGACAGTGTTATTGTTCTTGGCTTTTGTATACTTACATTATGTTACATTATATAAAATGGCTTCAGTCTTAGCCGCCAACTGCATATATACTAAACTTAGGGGTTGACAAATTTATGAGCAAGACAGATTTTGTATATAATAAACACCGCAATGGACAAAATATATAATGCTTAGGAGACCAGTAGGGTTTCTGTGAGCCAGACAAGATGTTTCCAGCAACCCGTGGCTACATGCTACATCTGGAAAATATTTTGGAGCCAGGCTCCTGGGATTTCCACCCATGGATATATGCAGATTAAGCCAAAAAGTAAAGCTTCAGGAGCCAGTGGCTTCAAGGATCATGGCTTTGTCACAATGTGGAAAAATGTATTTGATCCCCTGCTGATTTTGAAGGTTTATCCACTGTCAAAGAAATGATCAGAGTATAATTTTAATGGTAGGTGTATTTTAACAGTAAGAGACAGAATAAACCCCCCCCCCCCCCCACCACTACCCCCAAGAAAAACGCACATCAAAAAAGTTAGAAATTGATTTGCAGGTCGGAGAAATAAGTATTTGACCCCTTCTACTTAGTACTTGGTGGCAAAACCCCTGTTGGCAATCACAGAGGTCAGACGTTTCTTGTAGTTTGACACCAGGTTTGCACACATTTCAGGAGGGATTTTGCCCCACTCCTCTTTGTAGATCCTCTCCAAGTCATTAAGGTTTTAAGGCCGATGTTTGTCAACTCGATCCTTCAGCTCCTTCCACAGATTTTCTATGGATTAAGGTCTGAAGACTGGCTAGACTGGCACTCCAGGATCTTAATGTGCTTCTTATTGAGACACTCCTTTGCTGCCTTGGCTGTGTGTTTTTTTGTCATTGTCATGCTGGAATACCCATCCACGACCCATTTTCAATGGCCTGGCTGAGGGAAGGAGGTTCTCACCCAAAATTTGACGGTACATGGGCCCGTCCATCGTCCCTTTGAAGCGGTGCAGTTGTCCTGTCCCCTTAGCAGAAAAACAACCTCAAAGCATAATGTTTCCACCTCCATGTTTGACGATGGGGATGGTGTTCTTTGGGTTATAGGCAGCATTCCTCCTCCTCCTCCAAACATGGCGAGCTGAGTTGATGCCAAAGAGCTCGATTTTGGTCTCATCTGACCACAACACTTTCACCCAGTTCTCCTCAGGATCATTCAGATGTTCATTGGCAAGCTTCAGATGGGCCTGTACATGTGCTTTCTTGAGCAGGGGGAACTTGCTGGCACTGGAGGATTTCAGTCCTTCACGCCGTAGTGTATTACCAATTGTTTTCTTAGTGACTATGGTCCCAGCTGCCTTGAGATCATTAACAAGATCCTCCTGTGTAGTTCTGGGCTGATTCTCCACCGTTCTCATGATCATTGAAACTCCACGAGGTGAGATCTTACATGTAGCACCAGACAGAGGGAGACTGACAGTTATTTTGTGTTTTTTCCATTGGCGAATAAACTCACCAACTGTTGTCACCTTCTCACCAAGATGCTTGGCAATGGTCTTGTAGCCCATTCCAGCCTTGTGTAGGTCTACAATCTTGTCACTGACATCCTTGGACAGCTCTTTGGTCTTGGCCATGATGGAGAGTTTGGAATCTGATTGATTGCTTTTGTGGACAGGTGTCTTTTATACAGGTAATGAGCTGAAATTAGGAGCACTGCCTTTGAGTGCTCCTAATCTCAGCTCGTTACCTGTATAAAAGACACCCAGGAGCCAGAAATCTTGCCGGATTGATAGGGGATCAAATACTTATTTCCATCACTGACCTGCAAATCAATTTACAACTTTTTTTTTTACATGTGTTTTTTTTCTTTTCTTTTTGTTTTTTTGTGTTATTCTGTCTCTGACTGGTAAAATACAACTACCATTAAAATGATAGACTGATCATTTCTTTAAGGACAATGGGGACAAAGAGGCTCTTCTACAGCGTTATTTTGTATATGTGCAGTAAAGGTGGGCAATTCGCTTCTATACTCCAATGCTCGCTGGACGGAAGCTTCACTATACATTAAAACTTTTTATATAAAATAACAGATAAGTTATTTTGTTACACGTTGGCTTTCAGAGCGAGCATTGGAGTATAGAAGCGAATTGCCCACCTTTACTGCACATATACAAAATAACGCTGTAGAAGTCCAGAGGACTGTAGAAACGCTGTAGAAGCCCAGTGGACTTCTACAGCGTTATTTTGTATATGTGCAGTAAAGGTGGGCAATTCGCTTCTATACTCCAATGCTCGCTCTGAAAGCCAACGTGTAACAAAATAACTTATCTGTTATTTTATATAAAAAGTTTTAATGTATAGTGAAGCTTCCGTTTTTACCTTTTTTCTAATCTAACACATGCTTCTTATATTAGAAACACACATTACATGGAGTCATTCTATACACCTACAGATTTATTTTATTTAAAAAATAAAATGGGTTTCCACACCCTCAGAGGTGCTTACATAGGCAGCTTGTAATAGCCAACATTCAAGTATGTTTAAATCCTATACTAACTTTCAAGTCAACAGCAGCACATTGCAGAGAAATCCAGAGCAGCACTGTTTGAGCTGCTTCCTTGTGGTGGGAACAAAATTATACACTTCCCATGATGCTTTGCTGCAGAGACCAAATCTCCAGACATTGCAACAATGTTGTAGCTGCCTCTGGCTACAATTAATTTTATGCTATTGTAGCTTGGATTTTCACGGACATTCCTTCATAAAATCAAAGCAAACATTTTTTATATACACTACTGATTCTCGTCTATCGAATACAATCGTAGTCCAAGAAACTTCACATTTAAAGATGCAATGTTGCATTCTAGGCTAAGGAGAAGAGCAAGGAACACACTAGAGAATTTATATAATTACTTCACCTGTCTGTGTATAGTAACTTAGTCCATCTTAGGGGTCGTTGAATGCCCTCAGATACCATTCAGTACACAGTCTGTGTGATAAATCTGATCCGGAAACATGAGAAGTCTTTGGCATATAGAGTATGGAGGAAACATGGAGATGGCAGATATGATTGATTTTAATTTTGTTTTTATAAACTTTAACAGATAAAAAGCATTTGTCTAAAATGATAGAAAAGATCCAGTCAGAACATAAACATTGTGTACACATATGATTATATACAATAGACACTTTAGTCTTTGAGACAGATGTTGAGTTTTCTCTATCTTTTTCCTCCTTTTCACTCTCTCTGTGGGAAATAAGACGCATGGCACCACTGCCTACGTTGCATGCCTGAGATTGGGCTGAGGTTCATGGGCATTCTTCTGTATCCCTTGAGACGTCATCCCTTGAGGTTAGAAGTAAAAAGATTCCACCTTTAAGAAAGAAAAGGGTTCTTCACAGTAAGGGTGGTTAATCTGTGGAATTCTCTACCAGAGGAGGTGGTGACAGCGGATTCAATAGATAACTTTAAAAGGGGACTGGATTTATTTGTAATTAAAAAGGGAATTCAGGGTTATCCTGGATAATTGGAGAGAGAGTATTGATCCAGGGAGAAATCCGATCGCTAGTATCTGGGGTCAGGAAGGATTTTTTTTTGTTTTTTCCCTTTGAGACGATTGGTTAAGTCTCACTTGGGTTTTTTGTTTTCTGTTTGCCTTCCTCTGGATTACTTAATAATAAAAAATTTAATTTAATTAAAAATAAATAATTAACAACTAATTAATTAATATTTAATCTGCATATTGCAGATCAGAGGAGATCTTAAAAGGTTGAACTTGATGGACTGAAAATCTTTTAATTACTATGTATAGATGCCAAATGCGCATTCTGCACTTAGCTTCTATTTTATATACTTTATCATTTAGCCGTTGTTGCTGCTTATGCTTTCATTTGTTGATTAAACGCATTAAGTATAAAAGTGCCCTTAGCCAGACTGAAAAGAAAAACAGAATAACATATTTCCATTTTCTAGTATTTGCCTCTGAACTTGAGTAAAATTAGAAACCCATCACTCTACATGTGCTTAGTAATAAAATCAACACCTGTGCGAAAATGGAAGTTGTTAAGTTGGTAATACTATACACCTTCTCTTTCCAGTGAAATGTCAGGCACGTTCTTTGTATTGCTTTCGTGTACAGTCCTGGCCACTGTGTCTGGCACTTGTTGAATGGTTTCAAATGTAGTGACCTTGATAGAGATCAGCACTAGCCTGCAGCCTGAGAAAAGCTCCGATTGCTTAAATATTCCATGTGCAGGACATGCCCTTTAATTCCATAGCAAAAGAACCAGTGGCCTGTCCCAGACCCCGGAGCAAAGCTTCCCAAGGTCACTAACGTAGGGCACAATGCAACATCATTCATCATCTGAAAGTGGTGAGGATGTGTATTAAAGAACCATGGAAATCCCACACATAAAGAGTGTGCTTTTTTTGAGGAATTAGACTTGATAATGGGCAAAACATGTTTTGAAAACATGTTAAATACAACCTTTTAAAGGACTGTTTGCAAAGTGAAAAGAAGGCATATATTTTAAAACTTTGTCTGAGTATAATTAAGCAGACAAAAATGATAAAGCTTGTCTGATAAAGCCTGTGCTGGAGGAATTCATGATATTTTGATGTAGTTACTGTGCGAGGGAATTTTTTTGGAGAGCAGAGCTTGCAATTATTGTTGCAAGCTGCCTTCTTCTGAGCATGTGTGAGATAAGGTATGGATGTTAAATTCAATAAGGTGGAATTCTATAACAAATTCATTAATCTCTTTGTTTTTATCTCCCCCACTCATCCATCTATGGATGGATGAAAAGACACCCCTCCGGCTTCACTTATCTGGAGTAAATTTAAATTGTCCAAGATATGCAGTCCGCTATACATAAACAGCAAATCTTAAAACCTTCTTATTTTCTCATGGACCATAAAACACCATGCACATCTTTATGTCCTTGGTCATGCTGATCCACCTGATTTTCATGGTAGAGATACTGGAGTGGGTTGCCAGTTACTTCTCCAGCATCATGCTCCTATTATTCCAAGGTAGTCTCCCATCCAAGTACTGACCTGGCCCTACCCTGCATGGCTTCAGGGTGGTGTGATCTCTTGATTCCCTGACTGGAATCGAACCCAGGTCGCAGAGGTAAAAGCACCAAATCCTAACCACTGGCCCACTAGGTTCATAGCTAACATCACTGCTAATGTTGTTTAAGTGATTGCATACCTTAAACATTTGTGCAGTTGTTATCCAACTAGAATTCTGAGTGAGCTGATTTCCCAACAGGCTGGTGCTTTGTAGATCCATTTCCATTAGTCCTATTGAATGCACTGGCACTTGCCACATTATTATTATTATTATTATCGTTTATTTGTTACGCGCCAACATATTCCGTAGCGCTATACATAAGTTAAGTTACAGGCAATGACAAGTTCAAGATTCACACATTGCAAAGAATGGAGGGCCCTGTCATTGAGCTTGGAATCCGGTGTCCATGGATGGAGCTTTCCTTAAAGCACAGCGCAGGATTGAAACTCGCAGACTTACAATAATTTTATCCAAAGCTGAATCTTCTTTGCATTCAAATGCCCTCTCCCACTAGCAGAAGCAGAAATGCAGAAATTAAATTGTTAGCTACTACTACAGAATAATTGCATATAATAACTAATACATTATAAGGCTATGATTATTTTAGTTTAGTTTCTCAACACATTTGTCCTACCACCTGCATTTCTACAAAATACATTTATCAATAAAAATAAATATATTTTTTAGGGACGTATCTTCATCAGCACATATTCTAAAATTGTATTGATATAGAGAAGACTAGCATGGGCTGTGTGTAAGGATAACACTCAAATACCTGAAATCTTCCATATTTAAGATGTCATGATATGAAGTTGGAAGTTTTAGCAGTAATATGAGAAAGTACTAAGTTACAAAAAGACTTCTAAATAACTGGATCAGTCTTCCCGTTGAATTGTGGTAGAGTTAAAGACATTTAAGGAATTTATGCATGCCTAGGATAATCATAAGGTTATCCTAATGCTTAATTAAGCCAAACTTTTTGGTAGATAGAATGGGCTGACCATGTGGGTCTTTTTGTTTCTTATTTGCTGTCAAATCTGCGTTTTGTATGGCATAATCTCTTTTTTTTCTCTACTGGGTTCTCTAAACATTACAGTGTTCTTCCTAGCAACAAGTAGACAACCTGGTGGTATTTTATCTGTCGGTGTCTTGCGGGCTCTTACACTGGCACGTCTAACTTGACATTTTAAGTCCTGGCAGGAGAATATGTTACCAGCTGAGAAGCCCAGTTGGTGGCCTATAGATTAGACTCTTCTACGTCTCTCAGTCTAAAAGTTATTGTTTTAAATTAGTTACCACTGACCTTCTGGATCCAATGTATTCATAAACGTTTCAGCACTTGATTATTTCTTGAGTATAATGTATTTTCACACACTTTATTAAACTAAAGATTTTTGTGTTTTGTAGATAGCCTTTATTATTTTGGTTGCTGCCCTTAGAGCATTGATGGGCAACCTATTCCAATTGAAAGTACATTTATGCACCATGGGTTTAACCATTTTTATAGATCTAAAATTGATTGTAGAAAGGGAATTGCTGAAAAGGGACTAAAAAGTGATTGGAAGTGATGTGCCATTTTAGGGTTATAAAAGGATTAGGGACAAAAGTTACCAATTCATTGAAGAAGATAGAAGTGCTTTGAAGGTCTATCATTGTTTGGGAGACTTTATAACTGATTGATGTTGCTTTCGTCAATCAATCATTTAGAAATATACATACAATTTTGTGGAAAATAAGAACTACTTTGTACATCAATTCTATATATTTTCTTTATTTTAAAACCTCACACAGTACATGTCATTATTATATATTCAGGATAAGTATATGCGATAACAAAAAACAAAGTCAGAGGTGCTCAATCGGAGAACAAACTAACCTTAATAGGTTAGTTCTATGGACACGATAACCCACTATGAGGGCAACCTCTTTTAGCTCACTTGTGCCCTTCACAGGGATAAATATCCTGTAGTATATCAGTCTGATCTCACTCAATAGAGTGATCCAGCCCTGTAATACCAAGCAATTCTACCCTGAACAGCAGACCCCAGACGTACGTTTCGGCCTCTGTGGGCCTCGTCAGTGAGGTGCAGCTGAACTCCCTAAGGCACAGTGAGCAAGGGGTCCACGTCTGAAGTCCCCCATCAACCTTAGGGAGACTAATTCCTAAGGGTCATTTGCATAAACAAAAAACAAAGTTAGAGACACTCAATCAGAGAACGAACTAACCGTAATAGGTGAACTTCAAGCAGTTGTCTCAGGGTGGGTTATTATGTCCATAAAACTAATTTATTAAGGTTAGTTTGTTCTCTGATGAGCACCTCGGACTTAGTTTTTTGTTTAAGCCTATGCGTTACCTGTTTTGCTGTAATAACTGCTACCTTCTGCTGAGATGTTATTTCAGCATAGTCTGGCTACTCTGATTTTGTTACCTCAACCACGTGGGATTCTGGGAATTTGTATATTTTTATGAATGAGGAGGCCGATATCTGAAATCTTTTTCTTCATTTTAAAGCCTCTCTCCACACCAGTGATACTTTGATTTACCTGGAACTGATTTCTGCAGGCAAGGTCAACTGACCCATCCCTATGGTTCTCCAACTCATTCTTTAGACGGGGAGTGGGCTAAGCTAGACCAGTGTACACAATAAGTCAAGTACCACAAACTTCTTTATAAAGAGTCATTCTATACACTTACACACATTTATTATATACTAGCGACTTGCCCGTCAAGAAATGACGGCAATAAGATTCTAAGGCAGGTAATGCTGTTTGGTTGAGACATTAATTTTGTAGGTGTTCCAAGATCCTTCGGCGCTCATTGTGAGCCTCGCGCTGAGTGCCTTTGGCGCTCATCGCGTAACTCGCAATGTGCGCTTTCGGTTGTTGTATTTTTTTCTGATAGCCGCTTTTGGTGGTGTTGTTTGGTCGGCGGTGATGTGTTTTTTGCGCTTATTGCAAGGCTTTGTGTGCTATGAGCAGCGTTGGTGCTTGTTGTGAGTGGGGCAGTGAATGGCTTTTATGTTTATTGTGAGTGTATTTTTTTTGTGTAAATGTGTTTTTTTGTATGTTAATTAAATAATTACTAAATGAATATACTTTACCTATTTTGAAGTAATATATGCAGGAAGCATTGTGTTGAAGAGCTGACAATCTGTTTTGATGTTCCTGCAGCATATAATGTCGTTTTGCACTGTTGTGGAGCTGAGGTGTAAGTGTCAGCAATGTGTGAAGTGTATAGTGTAAAAAGGCTGCGTGCGCGAGGAAAATCCATTAGGGTAGCTGTGTACTTCCGTATTGTGTAAGTTAGTGTTGTAAATGCTCTCGGTTCGGCCGTTTAAGGTCGTATTTTTGCGAGCTCGTAATGTCTTATTTTTCTTTTGGTTTAGATTATTGTTTTTGAAATCTTTTCCTTTTTGCTTCTCCTATGTAACATGAAACAACCTCTTCTTAGTTACCTATTTATTTTCATGTTTAAGCCAAACCAATATTCATAAACTTCTATCCCTTAGGCATTTTCTACAAAAGAATAAGTTTTAACTGGTAAATAATATTATCACATCATGATACAATTTTAAGTGGGAATCTGTGATGAGTATATGTGCATATATGTCTTGCTGCTTATCTAAAAGATAGTCTTGAGTCATTTCCTCTGTCTCATCCAGCACTTTCATATGCTTTTGGCATCCTCCAGGCAGAGCCTCTAGGATCCTTGGAACTTCCTGCCGATGATGAGTTTAAATGACTGTTTATCCTTATGGCCGGGATTGATAAGGTATCCAGCACCAGCCAGGCCCACCACAGTGGTTGTTTGCATATTTGCATCCTCCATGATGGTAGTGGCACATATGATACTTACAAGGACATGGAAGGTTTCTGGATTTCACTAGGAATATAATATACCTATATATCTATTTACTTGTATGTACTTTTATTTTATTAAGGTGTGCTAATAAGCTGTGTTTTTGTCTACCTAAAACCATACAATTTGCACCTGTTTGTGTGTTCATGAGCAACAGAGGGTAGACTCAGACCTGTAGTGTATTGTTTCAAATTGGCCTCCTGTGACCTCTCTCAAACAAATTTTTGGTAGTAAATAAGCAAGCTTTTAAGCATTTCTTAATAAAATAAAGTGTACAAAAGGAAGTTAAATAGTAAGTAGTTGTGTTTGGTTGCTATTACTCCTGAATGTTTCTCATTTTAAAAGATCTTTAACTCTATGACTAACTAGCGACTTGCCTCTCCCACTCTACTTTACTGGGCTCGCGATGAGCGCCTTTGGCGCTCATTGTGAGTCTCTCCCCCTGTCTACTATCTCCCTTGTGTAATTTCCCCCCTCCTCTACCTCCCCTGTGTCTTCTCCTCCCCCCTGTGTTTCTACCCCCTCTTGGGTATATGCACAGGTAGATTCTTTAGTGTGACTTTTGTATAATGATACCTACATGTACATAGCTATGCATAGACCAAACTAGGCTCACAGTGCTTCAGAAACTTATCACACAGTTAAAAAAATATATGCTATACAAGATGTTTCCTACTATTCAGTGTGTCCGTGTAAGTTGAATAATGCTTAAAGGCAGTGTATATATTGACACATGCCCAGAACATATATAATATCACAATTGTACATAATATTGCTTTGGTTGCAGTACTATTCAGCTATTTGTGGCTCAGGTTTTGCATTGCCTTTTTGTCAGATTTATTAGATGTGCTTGTGCTGTATTATGTACAGGGAATTAATTGGTGTAAGTAGTGGACTTACTTTACATAAAAACAAATATGTGGAACATTACTGGTAGTTGCTTGTCCAAAGAGCTTACAGTCTATTTCATGTCTATTGCAAAGCCCAGAACTACATATAGGTTAGGTAATGAAGGAGAGTCTGGCAATGTTAAATATGTTTTTGTTCAATTGATTAGAGGGATGCACAATAAAAAAAAAAAAAAAATATATATATATATATATATATATATATATATATATATATATATATATATATATATATATATATATATATATATATATATATATAAAAAATACAAAAATAAAAAATATATAATATAAACTTTTTTTCCAACTTGAGATCTACACAGGCGCTGCGAAGCAAGGGCCTCAGTTGCTGGCATGGAGCGCCGTAGGCGCTCCATGTCAGCAACTGCTACCCTCGCAAACTTCACGTCGCAAACCAAACAGTACGACACACACATTACGACACTCGCAAACAACATACGACACACGTTCACACACATTACGGCCTCGCAACACTCGGACGCAACTCGCGAACATTACAAAATGTAAAACACAATACATACACACAGCACATACATAAAAACCTTACCTACACCAAGAGGGAGCACCCAGCACCTCAAAAATACAACTTACACCTCGATTTTACTCGAAATAAAACAGTTTAGAGACTAAAAAAAAATGTAAGCGAGAGAAAAAATGGCCTCCAAACAAAACGAAAACGAGGCTACAGCACTCTAAACTCGCAAAATACCACAAGAAACTCGCAAAACACCACAAGAAACTCGCAAAACGCCACAAACCACCTACGGATATTCATACCACACAGTGCACACATTCAGCACGCTTACACAGCAGCTCCACACCACTAATGCTGCAGCAACATCAACACAGATTGCCAGCTCTTCATCACAATGCTTCAAAATAGGTAAAGTATATTCATTTAGTAATGTATTACATATTTCATTATTATACACCAAACAGCATTAGCTACCTTACAATTTCATTGCCGTCATTTTTTGACGGGTAATTCGCTAGTTTATATAATAAAGTTGAGCCTTACTGGAAATGTTTTACTGAGCAGACTATAAAGAGTGATGGACACAGTTCAGCTCTCAGTTGATTCTCCTGCTCAGTTCTCTGGGGTGAGAAAACATGTCCAGTATAATTTCCATTCCACAAATGGCATCTTCATCTTTTTTTGCCCCACACAACCCTTGTTATAACTTTTTTTTATTCCTACACCCATCCATTAAAAGATCTCTCTAGTCTCAAACTTTCCATTTCAAATTAAATAAGTAGTACATTTGTTCTCAAATTTGAAAGTATAAAATAAGTTAAAAGACTTTTGTTACTGCACAGAATACCAAGTAAAACAGTTATTGCACTGCATTCTGGGAACCTGGGCAGGAGCATGCAAATGTTCCCACAAAGGCTTCACTCTTTAATCCAATACCATTTCAAACAATGCTCCTTTTAGGCACATGCCTGCTGTATTACACAGTTTTAAGCAAAGCCCAGGATGGATTATGCACACGCCAGGAAACCTATCCATGGACAGCTGTTTCAAGGTTACTGCCTCTCATCCGCGTGGGGCCGGTTCTTATCTTGTCAACTAGATTTTGTTTTATATGTTCTGAGTGTTTTTTACACAGAAATATTGTGTTTTACACACCTTCATCTTATTAGTAAATTTAAAGAAACTTTAGAGGAAGTATAAGCAAGGATGCATACAGAGCCTGATTCTTAGTTTTACATTCCAATCAACTGGAATAAGGCTGTTACAGCACAGAAATAAACCAGGCTCTTGGCCTTCTGGTTCGAGTAACCAATAAAGACAGTGGAAAGAGAAAACCGTTCCCCTCTTGATGATTGATGATGATGATATCATCTTTATTCATATTGCGCCAACATATTCTGTAGCGCTGTACAGGGGTTTAGTACATGGCAAAAAACCAACTTAACACCTTATAAAGAATGGAGGGCCCTGTTTTTGAGCTTAGAATCAAATGTACATAGAGCTTGTTTCCAAGGCACTGACACAAGATTGAAAACTGGCAAACTTACAATCTAAGGTTTCACCTTAATATCATTTTTATATTCTATAGAACAAGGTTTAGGAATGTTTAAAATATGATCTTTTAAATACATGATTGAAATTTGAACTACAGTGACCCTTTAATTCAATTTTGCCTTTTTATGGTAAAGTTTCTTTTTTATCACCAAAAATCCCTTTTGATTTGAAAACTGGTGATTAAGTGTTTGCAATGTAGATTACATTTTATTGAACACTATATAGTCATGCTCGTTTTTGCTTTGATTCGCATCGCAGCACACAGTTAGTTCATACTTGTATCCGTATCGCTTTTTGACTTGATAAAGAGAGGCATTATCTCTCGAAAGCTCGTCGCTTTATTATGAATATGTTTCTCTAAATATTCAACTGGATTAATGGACATTCATGGCTACCTCACTCTTCATATTTATATCACGCACGCGCTTGGCTGGTTTAGTAAATATGCCATCCTTCCTTCCTTTTTTTTTTTTTTCAGCTTGGAAAATGGGTTTGTCTGATGTTGTTGTGATAAGAATGCTCGTCTTTCCATCCTCATGCAGAACATTTTCCTTTTTATGTTTGGAAAGGGGAATTTCTTGCTCTGGCCCCTGGAAAGTGTCAAGATCTCGTTCCCAAACACCAAACAAAAAAAACTAATTTCAGGTTTGTGCAGGAAAAATAGACATTTCTATAATGAAACTGCCCAGTACTGCTGACAGGTTGTAAAAGCGCAGCCTTTATAGTTTTAATTACCTTCAAAGCTCTCATGTCCAATTTATCATAATTTCCTCTCTCGTGGAAATATTGGAGCATGTTTAATGTCTTGGTTACTTGGTGTAAAAAACGTTTCCGTTAACTCATTGCTTCCAGACAGACCTGCGCACAACCTGTTTTTAGGTAGCTTTGTGGTTTTATCACTAGCAAAGAAAAAAATCCAGGTTTGTAAAACTAGTTCCAAAATAACTCCATGTTAGATGTCCCTTTTTTATAAAACTCAAAACATAATTTAAGCTTTATTAGTTCCATTATACTTGGTTGTTGTTTAGTCGCTCGGTTGTGTCTGACTCTATCTGACCCTAGATACCACAGCACGCCTGGCACAATAGTATTGTCTCTGGTTGTGCTTTTCCATAAGGTTATCTTGACAACGATACTGAAGTAGGTTGACCACTCCTTCTCCAATGGACCACAATTTTGTCTGACCCCTCATGTATGGTCTGCCCATCTTGGAAGGTGTTTTTACTGAGTAAGGAAATATTAATGTTCAAATATTCCCTCTCATCACCTCAACTCTTGTTACTGTGTGAGTGGATGGGCAACAAGCTGTGAAACTCCATATTTCCTTACCTAGTCTAAACTGCGTGGACGACACGCCATGCTTTGTGTACTAGAATCCGCATTGTGGAGTTTTTTCGTTCATTGAGTTTTATTGTTTGATATCTTGGAGGTAGGAAGGAAGTCTACATATTAATGCCCATGGTTATTTCATAACTCTATATAATTGGGCTGATCTCAGATTCCTGCATTATGAATGCATCTGATAGAGGAGAATCAGTAGTGTATGAAAACATGTTTTGAATGAACAAAATACCAAAATTAAACATCAATAAACTTACCCTGATGTTTGCATATTTCTTCAGTTTTCTGGGACTTGATTTTGAGAAGGAATACCCCCTAACTAAGCTAGCATAAAATTCATAATCTGTTTTGGCAATTCATAGGCAGCAATAATATTGTTTCAATTACTGGAAGACAGTTTATGCAGCAAGCATTATGGTATAAATGTATATCACATATTAGAATTGTTAAACTGTGAGTCGTCACGCTTTGCGAGGCTCCAACGTCAGCTGCAATGAGCCGATGCCTCATTGCAGGCCGCAAAGGCGGACTCTCGCGAAACCAGGGGCCACGTTTGTGGAGGTGGAGGCTCTACGGCGCATCACTAGGTAAACCCCCCCGCAGAAAAGCAGGACTTTAAAAAAAAAAAAAAAAGTATGACCCGCAGGACTTAGAACAAAAAAAAAACTTGAGGGATGAGGAAATTGGGACTTGGAAGAAGAAATAAAATTCAACCTGCGGGACTAAGAAAAAAAATGAGGTCACAAAAATACAAAAGGAAATTGGGGCTTTAAAAAAAAAAAAAAAAAAACGAGCCACGGGACTTTGGGACTTTTTGAGGTTTCAAAAATATGAAGTTAAAAAAAAAAAAACGAGCCACGGGACTTTGGGACTTTTTGAGGTTTCAAAAATATGAAGTTAAAAAAAAAAAAACGAGCCACGGGACTTTGGGACTTTTTGAGGTTTCAAAAATATGAAGTTAACGGCTGAAACGCGTACATCGAAAAACAACAAAAACACAGCAAAATAATAAAAAACCATCATAGTTGCCAAGACTTCCGGGAGTGAGGTTGCATGCAAATTTGTCGAATTGAAGCAGTTTCTGCACTTGAAAATCGGCTAAGCGACAAAAAAAATTTCGGCCTAAAAAAATTAAAACGAGGCTACACGACCCCTAACCACGCAAGACATGACCTCCGCATGTGTGACTTGGTCCGCCTATACCATTAACCCCCGTTAACCCAATAAACACACAAACAACTGATGTATGGGTATAATTACAGGCCACAGCTTTATTAACATAACATAACAGGTACCATAACCTGACCTGAACCTGGGGCTGCATACCTTCCCCAGGACAGAGCTCATCCCCAGCCAGAGGCCCTATGGAACCCCGTGCCCAAGAGACCTCTGGCATTGGCCCAGACCGGATACCTTCTCAGCTAATGAGCTCCGCCCTAAGGTGATGCAGCACCCCGCCAAGCTGTGACAATATAAACATATTACACATATATAACACAGGGAGGGAGGGAGGGAAACTCTTCTCTGATTAATAGTTAAGTGCCACGAGTAACAACAAAGCGTTCTCGGACGAAGCAGCCCTACTGGCATACCGCCTTAACCACCACTCCATCCTTTCTAATCGCACCGGGCTCTCCCCCTTTTTGTTCAAACTCGCCCGCCTTTTGAGCTTTTGATCTCTTAAAGCAGCGAAAAAGAGGATGACCAGAGCCGCACTCTGAACACTCATGTCTGAACTTACAAGAACCTCCCCAACTGCAAGAACCTTCATTATAAGCGAAGCAATACCCTTTTTTACCGCTAGTGGATACCGCCGGCTTAGGGCCAGCCCCCACCGCCGGGCGCAAAGGTGTTACTATTTTTTGCCAACTACCCATATCCCTATCATCCCACTGCATGGAAGGCCTGACTGCTAACTTCTGACGGAATTTTTCATCATATGCCCACCATGCTAAGCCTCCGTAAGTCCTATGAATGCCTTCAATTTCATCTAGGTAACAAAACAATGCAGAACAAAATTCCGGATTACGCTCCCCAACTATACTGGCGAATATAACATAGGCCTGTAACCAATTACTAAAGGTCTTTGGAATCTTCCTGTATCTGCACTTACGCTCATCTTCCTCTTTCTTTCCCTCATCCTTCTTCTCATCTGCCTTAACTTCTATGAAATTATCCAGCGGGAGAAGCGAGAATATCTCTATAAACTCCCGTTTCCAAATCCTTTCCTTCAACTCCTTAGCTACGTGTTCCCCGATAGGACCAATTGAACACAGTGCTGATTTGTTCATTACTGTGTCAGCTACCCTAATGCCTGCCGGGGAAACGCCTTTAGCCTGTACTCCATCACCTCCCGTAACCTCTGACTCCATTCCTGTACCCGTTTCAGCAATACCTCCTGATGGAACCGCCCCTATCCCTTGACTGATAACCATATCGGGACCTACCCATGCTACCCCTGGTCCCAAGCTTTTCCTCTTTTCCATCTGTGATAATAAATTCTGCAAGTGAGCTACCATCTTTACCAAGCTAACTTGTGTATTGTCAGGATGTGTGTTTAGTATGTCTATAAATTCACCTGTGGTATGCCTCTTGTCGGTTGCAGACGCAGAGGCTGTGGGGGCCGCTGACGTGTTCGTCTCATTCCGTTCTCCTGCTTGTCTGGAGAAGGGAAGTTGCTTGCTCCTGTCTGGTGTCGCCTCCTTTCTTGCACTCCTTTTTACCCTCCGGTCCTCCCCGGAAGGCAGTCTCTGGTCCTTTCGTTCTGTTGTATCTCTGTTGCACCTAGAACGAGGATAAAAACATCGCCTCCCTCTTTCATCCCTTTCATGCTCACCTCTATATCGAGAAAGCAGTGGCGACCGCTGCCATGACCTTGACCTCCGCCTGGGGGAGGGCGTTCCCCTGTTCCTGCGAGTAGGTGAAATATATCCTCTGCTCTGCCGATATGTTCCCACCGGCGACCTTCTATCTCTGCCCTCAGATGGTATACCTGCACGCCTTTCTTTGTCCATTCTGCCTCTTGCTGCTTCTACCCGCTTCCTTGAGCCTGGCGATAGGGGCTGGTCAGGCGCCACTGAAGACCTTACAAACTCCTGATGCCGTCTGCTCTGCATTCTTCCCGGATCAACACCCGGTCGTGACCTGCTCCTGGCGGATGTCCCTTCCTCTGGATCAGCATATGTGGAAACAGGGCACAACAAAGCAGGAACAGCAGCAGTGGACACAAACCCAACTTCAGGCTGTAACTCCTCCTCCTCTTCACTCCCAATTAATACTTCCTCCATACTATTAGCTTGTTCTAAGCTGCCAGAAATACTGCTAACTTCTTCCCCTTCCCTGCTTTTGTCCCACAGCTCTTCTCTACCTCCTTCTACCATAAATTCCACTGTTGCTGAAAAATCCTTAGTAGCTCTAGGACCCCCTTTACTCATGCTGCCCTGCACACTTCTCTGAACCCTCCCATGCTGCTCAGACTGCCCTCTGCCTGTCAGTCCCTTCCACCTGGCCTTTGCTATGCCTGCTCTCTGCTTCCCCTCCACTGCCTCCTCTGTGCTGCCCCTCTTTTGTGCATCCTCCTCACCTGTCTGGCACCTGTTGGGGCTTATTGCTTGCCCTGCAGACCTCAGCGACGCTGACCGTGTTGCTGTGGCTGCTCCCTGCTCAGACCTCTTATCAGACGCTTGCGCCGGCTCCTTACCCGATGGCCGCCTCCTGCTGATGACGTCACGCCGGCTCCTCGTTCGCGCAGTGATCTGCGCTGCCTCCTCACCGGCTCCAGCGTGCTCCGCCGCCTCCTCCGCCGACGCAGGCCTTCTGGACGCTTCCTGGTGCTGCAGCTGCTCTCTGGATCCTGTGGAAACTCCTGCAGGACTCCGGTAAGTCCCTCTTCCATGCTTCTTCCTTCCAGGGGTCTTCAGGGTAGGCTGCGCCCCTCTTGTCACTGCGACCCTCCTCTTCAGGGGTCCACTTCTGCCCTTCTTCTTAGGGGTCATCATATCAGGGTTGAGCCTATTGGGAGGCCTTGCTGCCCTTGATGGGCGCCCTCCCCCTCCAACTGGACTTCCAGTGTCCAGTGCTGCATCAATTTCTGGGCCACTGGCGGGGCCACTCTCTCCCAGCCTAGCCACCAGCTCCTGGAACCATTCCTGGCCATTTATTAATGCTTGGCTCCTGAGTTGGGCAATAAAAGTGTCCCCGCTTGGGGTTGACATTGTTCATCAGATGTAAACTCTTCTCTGATTAATAGTTAAGTGCCACAAGGTGGGAAAAACCCCCCCCCCCCCCCCATATAACCTGCTAATCCCCACCCACAATTTTAACTTGACCAATAGCTACCCAGCACCCAGCCCGGTCAAAACGCTCCTGTAACTAGGCAGTTCCAGGGTGCTGCCAATGCCAAGCACATAAGACTTTTACCCAGGAATGTACGAGGTACAAAATACACTATTAGGAAGGACAGAAAATGATCCACACCTGCGTAACACATAGACAATCGCCGCCATTTTACAACACTAACTTGCAACTAATAACATTCTAAAATGGCGATTTACACATCTAAAATAAACCTATTTACACTGCAAACTTGACACATTGCTGACATTTACACCTCAGGTCAGCAACAGTCCAAATTTTAAAAAATAAGCAGGAGAGAGGATCGCACGAGCGCCGACGGTTCATAGCATGGGGCTCACAATGAGCGCCGAGGGTGCTCAGAGGAGCAAAAGTACACGAGGGGAGAGGCTCGTGATGAGCGCTGAAGGTACTCAGAGGACCAAAAGACTTACTTTGTGTGGCAAACAGCATTACCTGCTTTACAATTTTATTGCGGACAAGTCAATATATATATATATATATATATATATATATATATATATATATATATAATATATTATTGCAATTTTGGCTGCGGTTGGCTTAAAAGTTAATATATGGTTTAAAAAAAAAAAAAATACCAAAATGCAGTGTTTCTACTGGTAGGTAAACTGTGGGGGTGTGGAAACCATTTAAAAAATAAAATCTTTGTGTATAGAATGAAATCAATGCAATGTGTGTTTGTGTAGTATGTGTTAGGTTAGAAAAAGTTAAAAACAGGGAAACTTCCATATACCTTTTTTAAGATGGGAACTAAATGAACATGACAATGTACCTCTTCAAAAGTACTTAGAATAAATAAGGGGCAAATGGCCACATTTGGTATTGTGCTCGATTCTGTAAAATAGCCTTGTTTATCCTATGGTATTATTTCAAAAAGTTATCCCACCACTCGGCAGCCTGCTGAGTATAAACTGAGTATTTAGGTTCTGTAGTGTGTGTTTGTCAGTGGAACTAAATGTAAGAATGTGGCGCTTTGAAGTCCTGTCTTTTTTTTATTGTTCAGTTTTATAACCACATTCTTCCAGATTTTTCCCAAATTAATGATATTTAATATAAATACAGAGTCTGAGCTGGTAAAGCAGAGATGACTTTAAGTTGTTTGGAGGGCCTTTAAGACTATCTTGGGATATAGTCCTATTGTTAGAATGTTACATTTGCTTTGTACAGCATGAAATATCCGTTTTTGTAGGAAAGATGTTTTGTGTTTGTCGTGTCTGATTCTGCCTGACCTCATGGACCGCAACACACCATGTTGATCCACTTGATATTCATAGCCGACATACTGGAGTGGGTTGCCAGTTCCTTCTCCAGTGGGCCACAGCATACAGCTCCTGATATTCCTAAGTGGTCTCCCATCCAGGTACTGACCAGGCCCAACCCTGCTTGGCTTCAGAGTGGCATTTTGGTTCCCTGAATGGAATCAAACCCAGGATACAGTGATTAAAGCACCAAATCCTAACCACTGGACCACCAGGGAACCCAGTGGGAAAGATAGACTACTATTAAAGATGCCTACCAAGCCTAAAGCTACAGTACCTGGATTAAATATTTGGACTATAACTAGTAATTTTGTTTTATAATAGATTTTAAGTCTCTCCTTGATTTTCTTGCCCATATCTCTTAATTTAGGATGCCATGCTATTTATGTACTACTATTTTTGAGCATTATTTATTTTCCAACTAACTAACTCTCTATTGTATTCCTTGATATTCTTATGGTTTTGGCCTCCACTGCTATGCTTTGGACTATCTGAAATAGGATATATGGAATATATTAATGTCCAATTATAACTGCTCATGCAGTGCATTGTGGGTGCTCTAAACATTTGTTATGAGTCCAAAAAACTATAAACCATAACCATTTTATTAACTGTCAGGACTTTGCGTTATTTACGCTATTAACGATCATAGCCCCATGCTTGTTACTTTCTGTTTTTGTTTAATGTACTGATGCTCCTCTTCATGCGGTTAATAGAATGGTTTCCATATTGAATGTCTAGTTGTCTCTATGTTATTATGGAGCGGGGCTCCTATCCGTATTGTTGGAACAAATTAATTCCTAGGCTCCGGGGCGATACAAAGCATTTGACCTGAGACTTCATTTGTGCAAAGAGCTATGGAAATTATATATATCAATGTCTGTTTGCCACAGGAAGTTAAGTACCACATTGATCCAGTCCATTTAATTTTTTTAAATGAATTTCCTTGCATAATGGCCATTCTAAGTTAACACTTTCTGTAGTCCATAACCTTGTACCTTTTTTAAAGGCATAATACAAACCCATATTTACAACATCCTTTTTTAAAGAACTAGATCTGATAACGGGCTAAATGTTGGTTTTGAAAAAGTTAGAAACTAAATACAACCTTTTAATTTAGTTATTGAGACCCATTAGTATTCATTAGTGGTAGCCATCATTCTAAGATGTTCTCATAACATGGAAGGGCTTTAAAGACTGAGATTTCATATAGTCCTATTGAAAGCATTGCACATTTTACTAAACCATGTATAGATCTCTGCCATCAAGGCCCCTTCCCATCAGATGAACTGAAACTATAATGGAAGCTCCCACTACATGACAATTGTATTTAATAATGACTTGGGGTTTGTATTTAGCCTGTGTTTGATAATGGGTTCTTGATCTCTCATATTTTCTTTCATGCATTTAAAAGAACTTTTGAGGGACCACTGCGGTCATAATCTTAGCATATTCTTAGAATGTAAAGAAAACTACAGCCTCTAATTTATTACATTTTATATGCATGCTGTTGTGGAATCTACCAATATGGTTTCAGTAGATCAATTTCCTGAGCTGGGAGGAGATTTTAAACAAACATGAAGTTTATTTATTTCTGCACTATGAGAATATGGCAGGTACAACTGACAGTGCTCTCCGTAGGACTAAGCGTAAACTCATTTGTTTACAAGGACACACCAATATAAGAAAGTAACACAGCAGCTGGCGAGAACGCAAAATGGCTAAATGCAGTCAATAATAATTGCATATAGTGGCAAAATATAAATGTTGTGTTTCGCTTTCTAAAAACATTTGTGTATTATCAGATTTAGTTATTTAAATTTACTTTATAGAAAAAAAGACAATAGTGGTACTTTAATCATCAGAACTTGTGATATATGTAACTTTGCTTAAAACATATTTGTAGCACCTCTCTTTTTTGATAAAATACATTAATTTTGGCAACCGGACAGAACTTTTACAAATGTATATTTTTTCCACGATATAGGGTTAATAAACCTTTTATTATGAAACGAAAGAGATCGTTCAATCACTGCAGAATCATGATTGTGGTGAAGGATAACAAACAAGTCTGATTTTCAATTTCTGATATTTTTGAATTCCACGTGGTTTTAAGTGTGTGTGTAAATATGTGTGAATGTATGTGTGTATATGTGTGTATATATATATATATATATATATATATATATATATATATATATATATATAGCAATTATTTCACATATGCACATATGGTGGGCTAAGAGTACAAAGTACAAGTAAGGAATAGTACATCAGTGATTCCACTTGAATGTCTAAAAATAAGTTGATAAAAACTTATTTCCTGCTCAAATTTCTCAGAAATACAGTATATTCACTGCAATCTGGGAAAACTGGGCGGGACATGCAAATGAGGCCACATAATGCACCATCACTCTGTCAATCCAAACCATTTTAAACATGGCTCCTTTAAAGCATATGCTTACTGTATGTCACAGTTTTAGACATAGCAACGGATGGATTTTTCACAAACCAGGTCACTTAACCACATACAGTACTGTTTCACGTTTACTGCCGATCCTCAGTATGGTGTGAGTATATATATATATATATATATATATATATATATATATATATATATATATATATATATATATATATATATATATATATAATTTTTTTTGTTTTTTTTTTATTCTTTTTTTTTTTTACTGCTAATCATTACTGTGTGATGACAATTGTACAAATGCTGCACAGAGATTTTGTTATCATTGAAAGGGATGGATACGCTTACTTTTACATGTTAAATTGTAATATTTTATTTACATTGGGGTGGATTTTACATCTGTGTCAATTTCTAGGGAAAGTTTCCACTCTAAAAACTATTTCTCCATTATTGACTATATTTATTAATATTTTTATTTATTTTTTTAAATACGGCGATTTAATAAAAATAAAGATTAATAATAATACAATACATCTTGTGAGTAAAAAATGATCAGAGGCACGTAGTTATGGCAGTTGTAGATTTGCATATAGTGGCCTTGCTGGCCTCATAGTTTCCCTTTACCCAACAGCTCTTGTTCTATAATGTCCTCTGTTCTGGGAGGCTCATTGCAATATCATAGTAGTAGTTGTACCTTGTTTTGTTTTCTTCACTAATTTAGTTTGACAGATGTTTTTGGTATGTAGCAGGAAGTCCTCAATTTCTACCATTCCCCAGCCCTCTGTGACCAGGCGGCGTATGTATTGCATTCAAGTTTGTCTTTGATGAAGGGGGTGGCTTTTGCCAGACAAAGCCCTATGGGGGAATATTTGACTCGAATGCTACATGTTATGTCCCCAGATGTGGCCTCTTCCACATGGAACTCTTTAGCATACATGAAGGAGTTTTGTTAGCCCAATCGTTAATAATTTTCATTTAAGTGAGGTAATATGATGACTAGTTTATATCTATTTGTAGGAGGGGCATCTCCAATAAGATAATCTTTTATACCAAAATCTTATTAACCTCTTATTTATGGTTGTAGCATGTGAAAGGGTTAAGACCATAGGGTTTTACTGTTAAATTACATACAGATGGTACATCTGGAGTCTCCAGCACATACAGCAGTTGATGTATTAATGTTTGTTCCGGCCTGTAAAACGTTAAGAAGAACATTTGTCCCAGTGTGCCATGCATCGTTTTCTTACCTATAATTTTATGATCTACTTTGACTTTCCTCACTTACTCCCACACAGTACTTATTTTTATTATTATTATTATTATTATTATTATTTTATTTTTTGTCAACTCTGTGGATATATCTTGGTTTGTACTTGAGGTCGGAGGTCATGTTGAAAAGTGAGCTGCATATGGGTATGCTGGATTCAAATTTTGATGTTTGAATTCAGTGCTCATAATAAATAAAAAAAAACTACTCTTCATACTTTTTGTTTCAAAACCATTGCACGATTTCCCCGTAGTTTAGGGCAATCAGCTGGGGGTAACGCCTGCGAGATGCGGTCTCACAACTGATAACTATTATAACTTCTAATTCTCAATATTGCCAGGAAAATATCATAATGGTAAACTGTAAATAAAGACCATAAGTAAGATAGATATTTGTAATCCGGATTATTGCCAATATTTAAAAATGTCTATGTTTTTGCATGATTTTTAAAATTGCCTGCATGCAGTAACTGGAAAATTCCAACAGTGGGTCCTGATACAAAATATTTAAATGGAGTTATATATTATCAAAAAAATATTTTATATCAACAATGGTATTCCAATTAGTAACATATAGATGTGAGAGCTGGTCCATAAAGAAGTCTGAGCGCTGTAGAATTGATACCTTTGAATTGTGGTGTTGGAGAAAACTGCATAGAGTCCTTTGGACTGCAAGAAGATCCAATCAATTTTACAGGTTCATTAGAAGCTAAGATCATGAGTTTAAAGCTTTGATATTTTGGCCTTATCATGAGAAGACAGGATTCCCTAGAGAAGACTCTGATGCTGGGAAAAATTGAAGGTACATGAAGGGGATGTCAGAGGCGGAGATAGATGGATAGATGTGGTCATAGAAACAAGGAACATGATCTTGATGGATCACTGGGTGGCAGCTGATAGATGTGCCTGGCAGGCTGTAGTTCATACAGTCATACATCAGTTATGTTACTACTGGATATACCACAGTTCTAACTATTTGGAACTTTGTTAATAGTGTGGAAATTTGTTAATAGCTTGTCCAAACTTTCCATAGCAGAAGGAAACGTCTTTTAATTTCACAGCTGTTGATAGGACCTGTTACTTCAATTTCTCTTGGATAAGTTCTCATTTATTTAAGGGGCTGGGAAAGGCGTGGAGTTAATTCATTAAAGGGGGAATCACATTGATGGCAAGTGATTAAATGGGACATACATTAAGGCTGTGAGGTTAATTGGGGAAAATGAAATGACACTCATTATGGAGGGTGTTGGAGAAATCAATTGGAGTGGCATGACATTGACTTACAGGGGTAAAGAGAAATGAGAGGACTGAAGAAGTTTGAATTGGACTGGAATTAAATGAGAGTGGAGAAACTTGTCTTATAAGTACTGGTATGTACCTCTCTCTAGGCCATACAACAGGTGGTCTGAATGTGATTGAGTTGGGTGAAAAAAAATGGGTGCGTTTGGGATTACTTTTTTTTACTGAAGTGTGCAATGTAGCTGGAGAGGTTGGCAACCCCTGTCTAAAGCATAACACCCTACTGTAAATCTTTTGGAGGGATGACAATATTTTTAGAGATTTTTCATTTTTTAGAAAGTCCCACATTTATTGACAAATCCCTTTCTGTGCGCCTCAACCCCTTCCCACTTTTTTATCCAGCTTTCTTGGAGTCAACTCAAAACATACATATATACTGAAATACTTTGTGTAAGTGCATATATTTCCAAAGCACACACTGTGAACACTAGCTAATAGTATTGCTTTTTTTATATAAATTTCCCACTGGCCATTTAAAATCCTGGGAGGTAATTGAAATATATTTTTGGCTTTACAATTTGGAAATTTCTTATCTAGGCAAGGTGTGTTGAAGACACAGTGATGATATTGTATGGTATTTAGTTCGATGCACTGGTCGGCATTACACATTGTGGTCATGCTTATAGTCCTTAGAGTATATTGATAATCTGCCTCGAAGGGCCTGCATACTCAAAACATGTCACAAACCAAGATCAATGTAGCAGTAGTGAACATACAATCAACAAAATTGTCGCTGTGTATGTATGTAAAATTACATGTGTGGTTATTGGTTGTCATTGTTGGAATAATCCAGGGTTCAGATTGTCCCAAGTATCACGTGATCCTCATAAATCACTAGAACCACTGCAGCTCATTAAGATTCTTTGTTTGCCTAACTTAGTATTGCATTCTCTTATTCCGATTTGTCATACACAAGATCTGAATTTGTTAATTAACTGCCATGCTCCTCTGGTGGTAAAAACTTGTCTCCTCATGTTCAGTTATCCATTCATGGTTTATGGCACTAGTAATTCAAGGATAAGTTACACAATTGGAAGGTGTGTGGCTATTTTTGTCAAGTGTTGGCATATGACAAATTATTGGGAAAAGGAGCATTTATCCCTAGAGCATGCCATAACAAGTGTTAATGTGGTTTAACTCTTTTATTTATTTATTTTTCTTGCTATTTGTGTATGGGGGGGGGGGGGGGGGGGGGGAGGTGATTCATCAGTCAAGCAAACCATATTCAGCCCTTTCAGTCTATTCCCATTTCTTTACTTATTTTACCATAAAACTGAAAGTTGCGTTTAATAGCTCTGTTTATGAATATATGATGCTTCTTACCTTTCTAACTATAGCTAGTAGTTTCCTTTTTTCTAATTTAAGAGAAAATGCTTATTTACATATTTATTACGCACTGGCACAGAATGAAAGAGATGACATAAACATGAGGACAGATGCCAAATACGTTTGTTGGAAAAAGTGCACTAATCCAATTAATTATAAGCTGTTGAGTTCTTACGATGAAAAACATATGGAAATGAACAGAACTCCATGCTGCTAATATGGTGTAATGGTTGGCTTTATTTTAGTAAGTAACATGCTGGTTAAGGACATCTGAACTCCCTTATTTACAATATGTTGTTTTGAAGATTTAGAATTGCTAACGGGCAAAATATTAGTTTTTAGAAATGAAAGTACCTTAATTTATTAACTAAAAGCAAATCAACTGTACTAGGGCAGCCATTGCATTGCTTATCTGCTTTGGCAATGGACATAGAACCTTGAATGCTGATAAGTTGAGTTAAGTTCAGTGATCCTTTATAAGAGACCTAGAAGAGCCCATACAATTATTAAAGTCATATTTAGGAGTTATGGATTATGAGTGCATTTGATAGAGGGGAATCGGTAGTGTATGAAAAAATTTGCACGAAAAGATACAAAAAGAAACTTGATTAAACTTAAACAACAATTAGCTTAATCTCTTGAGTTTGCAAGCATTTGATTTTGAGAGTTAACACCCCCTGAAATCCCTGCTAAAATTAGCATAAGATGCATAATTCATTTTGGCCAATCGCAAGCAGCAAATACATTGTCTCAATCTGCAGTGTGTGCAGCAAAGCATCATGGAATGTGTAGTCCCCTGCACAAGAAAGCAAGGATGAGCGCAAACATTGCTCTGTTAATCTGTGTTGTGCTGCTCTTAGCTTGAAGGTTAGTATAGGGAAAAAACTGTACCTAAATGCAGTGTTTCTATTGGTAGGTACACTGTGCCTAATGTAAGCAGCTTTGGGGTGTGGGAAAAAAGGGTTTATTTTTAAATAAAATAAATCTGTATGTGTATAGAATGACTCCATGTAATGTGTGTGTGTGTGTGTGTCTGATATAAGCAGCAAGGGTTCGATTAGAAAAAGGTAAAACAGGGAAACTTAGATATGTTAGCTAAAATACACTTTATTGTAATTTTTATAAATTAATTTGTTTACAATATTAAAGTTTCATTCTAGTGTTCATTTTTCTCCAACTACATGCCTTACATTTTACACGGACACGGAAATAATTAACCCCTAGTGTGCCAAGGATTATGAAATTATTTTGTTATAACTTTATTTTTAATTATAAAATTTTACAATGGTTACAAATTGTAATGGCACTAAAATCCGTTATATACATGACTTCTTGCGTTAATGTGTATCATTATATATTCATTTAAGCATTAACCATCACGCAATATTCAAAAGACTAATGATAAGTAAACTGTGTTAAAGGAAATGGGGAGAGAGGGTAAGGTAGATAGAGGAAGGAAAGGGTGAAGTAGTTTATCAAAACATGATATCCAATTGTCTTCTGGGTCAGTTTGGTTTCATTGCTCTCACTATAGAGTTGGTTTGTCAGACTAAGGTTATAATTTGTATGAGGGTAGGTACTGTGGTTTGGTCCAATGTAAAGTCATGGCTCTTCTGGCCACTAAGGTTATTTAAAATGCCAATTAATTTTCTCTTCTAGTCAGGTTGTAGGTGTGAAAAACTAGGGTTTTTGGGGGATGGGGCAGTTAATACAGTTAACTGTCACTTGGCGTATTTGGTGCTGAAGGGGGATTTTTTACAGCAATTCCACCAAGGTGTAAATAGATGCCTCTATGGCTGCATCCCATCAAACACGCTGGGTTATTTGTAGCTCTGATGTTGTATAGTTGTGAGGAAATTAATTACTGCCTCATTAGTGTCTTTTTAGGCTTGCTATTTAAAGTTGGAGCAAATCGATATGGATTTATTTGTTTCCCATATTTCTTCCCACTCCTCTTCTGTCAGAGTTTCTAATTTGTATAAGGTATCTTTGTGCTTGCCAGTGATCTATGTTTTTTGAGGACCCATATATTGTTAGAGAGTAGGTTAGGTAGGGACATACTTTGGAGGTTTACCCACCTTTTTGTGTTGGTTAAATACCAGTCTTGAATGTGTGCTTTTTGGCTATATCGTAATACTGTTGTGTGTTTGGGAGGGCAAAGCCTCCCTCTGCTTCACGAAGGTACATGGTATGTTGTGAGATTTTGGACCTTTTGTTATTCCATAAACATGTCGATTTGTGATTTGAAAGACTTTTATGTCAACTGTCTTTAGTGGAATAAAGAGGATCTAGAAGTGGCATAGTAGTCATGGCATTAGTTTAATTTTTATTGTCACCACTTCTCAAAACCATGAAACTGGTAGGTTTCTCCAGATAATTAATGTTTCAGTTGTTGGATCATAGGGTTGTTGTTAGCTTAGTATAGGTCTGTGCAGAATCTAGGCATGTGGATGCCCACATTTTTATGGGTACTATTTTGGTGATTAAAGTTTATTTCTATACATTTTTTGTGTTTGATGTGGGATATGAGAGTCTATAAAACATTTTCGGGATTGATTTTGTATCTTGAAAGTTTTGAGCAGGTATCTAATTCCATTAAGTATGGAAGGGATTTGAGTGGTTGAGTTAATGTGAGTAGAACATCCTCAGAATATGCTGCCACTTTGTAGACCAATCCTCTATATTCACTTTCTTGTATATTCGGATGTTGGCGTATTTTGTTACATAAAGGTTTTAGTGATAGGGCAAACATGACTGGGAAAGTTCAATTGTCTAGTTCCATTGTAGATTTCAAATGAAGATATATTTGAACCTGGGGATAGCAACATATCCTTGGGAGTATTGTAGAGGTTTTCATTTATTGAAATAAAAGAAGGGGGTGGGGCAAAAGCGTATATGAATTGGAACAGATATATATTATATATATATCAGTATTTTACTGTGGGTTTCTAGCAACAAGAGCTCCATCATTCTTCTTATGTAGTCTTGGGCCTGTGTGTTGGGTATAAACTGTAGTCTGGGAGAACCCAAACATTTTTGTTTTTTTTTTTAGGGGGGGGGTCTACACAAGTCCCTGATCCCCAACATGCAGCATCAGAGTAGAAAAATTAACCCACTATTTACCTGCTGTTGCTTGCTCAGCCAATCTCCTTTACAGCTTTCTCTCTGTATGTCAGCAGAAATACATAGCACATATCAGTGATACACTACATATACCAGACTGCTTTACAGCACAAACAGGAACACCAGAGTTTAGATCTGACGTTTCAGCTTACAGGATTTGCCAAAACAAATCGCTTAAAATTTGATGCTAATTTAGCCTGGGTTTGGAGGGTGTTAACCCTACTTTGCAACTGTCAGAGATTACAAGAGATTTTGCTGACTTAAATGTAAGTGTTTAAACCGTTATTTTGGGATTTTTTTCATGTAAAAATGTTTGCATACTCTACTAATTCTCCTCTACCAGATGCATTCATAAACCAGCTTACTTGGATATGCCTTTACTTTATCGGTTATTGTTTAACTTAATAGTCCATAGCTCCTTAAAGGGACTCTGCTGCAGTACAGTAAACTAACAACCTAAATAAGTGAATTTTGCATTTTTTATTGTTCAGTAAACAAAATCTAATTCCATAAATCTTATTTTGAAAATTCAATTTTCTTCGATTGTAAGTGGAGTCTGGCATTATCCCTCCTCTGTCATACACATACCAGAGATTCTCCCCAAATAAAAACTCTCTGTAGGGGTTCTAGGTATAGCAAGTAGTTCTTAATGTCTAGAGCCCAGCAAACACCAGAGCCATTCTGCCACTTGCTATACCAGAGTATCACTACATATCTATTCTTCAATGGTACTCACTGGATGCAAATTACAAATTACAGTATGATATCAATCTCCCCCCCCCCCTCGCCCTCCTGTTATCCCATAGTTCTTAAGCATAAGTGCTTAAAAATATACATTTACCTATCCTTTTGACACCCTCCAGTGACGATTATCGATGCCTTGGTCCTCACTCTTCATCCTTTGATAAATGGGAACTTCCATGTAGATTGAAGAACCCGTCCTTTTTCTTTTTTGATTGAACCCTTGCTCCTTATCTTTGACCCTTGGAAATAGTCCTCAGCCTAAAAAAACGCTGCTTTTTATTTAAAAAAAATCTTACAGAGCTCCACAGAGAAGATCCCACACCTTCTCCTTTTATATACTATCTGTTTTTGTGGATTTAGCAGGAGGAATACATATAATCAATTCTGATTTGCTGAAATATGATTGACACATATTTCAGCCAATCTGAATCCATAAAAATAGTATATAAGCCGAAGGTGCTGTCAAATAAGTAATTTGACACTGGAGCTGAGATTTTTAGGCGGATATTTCCACAGTCTGAAGATGAGGACCAAGAGCTTAAATCTAGAAAGAAGAAAATGGATTCTTCAATCAACATGGAAGTTCTCAATTTTCCATGGTTGAAGGAGAGGACCAGGAGCATCTTATTGTTGCCATAAGGTGTCAAAGGCATAGGTAATGAATAAACCGTAGCGATATTGGATTTCGTTACAGGCATGTGATAGCAATTTATGGGAGTCATAAAATGGAGGACTGAATCTATTAATTGCAGTAAATTGCAAAATACTTGTAGTCTACAGTACTTCACCAAATCCTTTCTATAGGACCATGGAAAAAAATGATTTCCTTTTTTTTTTTTTCACCGGAAAGAGGGCATTTTAAGAATGTGTGTTTTTCTATTTTGAAAATGAAGTTCTCAGACTAGATTAAACTGCTTTGAATGTTTTTTATTGTCTTTCGGGGATTGTCCATGTTGGGCAATGTACATGAATATAACTGTGTCTACTAATGAAATCTAGAGTCTTACATGGGTCTGTTCACACAGAGGCGTTTACTGTGATTTTTAGGGAAATTTAAACAAGGTTCCATTCAAAAAGCAACTTTTGTATTGTTTCCATGTTCCTTTAGAAGAGGGATGGAAACATGAACTTTAAATGCACCATTCCACAACCTCTTGTTTTTATCTTTAATACAAAACTATGGTTTGAGGGCTTCTTTGCTCATGGACTAATTGGACCAGTATTTTGCTATAACGTGGAAATCTAAGGTTAATGGCATCAAAGCTATTAAACTATGCAGGATTTATCATTTGAGAACTGTCTGTAAGCGTTGTTACTTGCCAAATTTAGAATCAGACGTGTATCACGGATCAACAACATCAAGCCAATGCAAACATCCTAGCATTTATCAGCTTGTTACTGCAGAATTGTATATGTAGGATGGGGGGAACCCCCCCCCCCCCCCCCCCCTCCACACACAGATTTTTCTATATATATTTTACGGCCCCCCCAAATTATTTTGGCTCCTACACCACTGTATGTAAGCATAAGTCACACACAACCTTCATTACTATGCTAATGGGAAGAAAAAATATATATTATTATTAATTAAGAACAGCCCTTTGCTCTTCAAGTCTGCAAATACCATTTGTAAAGGGGCAAAACATTTGGAATTATTTGTTAATTAGTTTGTTTTTGGCAGTAGTTGCAAAATGAGTCCCTAGTTTCAAGTGAATGGCCCCTCTCACACTGTGCAAAGTAAATGCAAATATATTTTGTGCCAGAGGATCTAAAGAAAACATAGACTGGGTGCATGGCATGGGGTGCATGTCATCCCTCTGTTGGTTATTAGCAAAAAGGAATAGCAACATCTGATTCCCTCTTGAATATCATTACTCTAAACTGGTGTATATGGACTGCAGTTAAATAACTGACACTGGACAGGATTAAAGGACAACTCCATGCCCTAAAAGGAAGGAGTATTAATACAGAAAAGCAGTAGTTCATATTGAACAACAAATTCTCAGCTTCCCTTTCATCAGCTTGTCTACATCCCTTGTGAGGTCATCATGAGGATTAGCGCTAAAAACAAGTTTGTGTCTGACTATTTAACACTGCCATTGAATATTCAAAACCTCTAATTTAATGGTATGTATGTACATTTGAAAAGTTCAGTGTACTTTCAAAGTTATATGCAGGAGACTAAAATCCAGCTTTCCACACCCACAGGGAGCTTACATAACCAAGTACACACAGGAAAGGCAGCCAGATACGTTTTAACCTTTTTGGTAGAGAGACTTTACAGCACAGCCAGGAACCCCAGAGCTTGATACAAACATATCCGCTGCCTGAGCCGCCTCCTGGTTGGGTGTTTATACAAATTTTCAACTGTCAGAAATTAAAAGACATTTTGCTAACTTCAACGTCTGTGTTTTTAAATGTTTATTCTGGTATTTTTCATGCAACAAATGTTTTCATACACTACTGATTTTCCTCTATCAGATGTACTCATAATCCAGGAAATTTAGATATGCCTTTAACGACAGGTTGTGTTAGTACAAAGGAGTGTGTGAGTGACAGAGGGGAGGCAGACACAGCGTCTATTAGAAATGGTATTGAGGCTGAGAAACCTGGATCGTGACCTCCTGTCGGTAATATATTGGGGCATGCTGGAGCCACACCCACTATTGCAAGTCGCACTTTTCTTTTTCCCACTGAATAACATCTTAATTATATTGGTTCACAGGCATTCGCTCAATATTAATGTGCTCTGTCCACTGGCAGAATTTGTTTAATATGGCACACACAGAATTACATATATTTACTGTTTTATTAATTGAATAGTAATTTTTATTACTGATCAATTTTTAATTAAAACAAATGACCTCTTGTCTTCATGTTGTTTGAGCATTACAGTGATGCTTTAACTTGCACCAGAATTGACCTACAAATTGGCAAATATGTTATCTACTTTTAAGGAACATCTAAAGTCTGTATAGTGAATAGAAATAACAGAGCCAAAAAGCAATTTTAAAATGATCTTGGTAATTTCTCATATACATTTTTGAGTCTAGGTCCGAAGTTCTCAACTGTTTTTGGTTGGGGGACCAGCTGGCCACCATCCAGTACTAATGGGAACTGGGATCCAGGAATTGTTTAACAGTGTGATACTTCATGTGACTTACTGAATTGTCCTCTATCTTTGCACTGATTTGTATAGTGTATGTCTTTACTGCTTATAAGTTACTCTTTAATCTGCCTATACCTGTGACTAATGGTGATGGCATGTATGAAGTGTTAGGCTTTCCTCATCCCTGAGGATCAGCAGATACAGTCTCGGGGACCAGCTGTTGAATCTTCTTAATAATGGTCTCAAATAACAATTATGTGGATTAGTGTAATCTGTGATCTACAAACTGAATGCATGGGACAGTCACACATTTTATTGTAGTAATACTTGGAAATAAACCACACAAATGTAACTCTTCTGTGTAAATTTGGGTAATTAAACACCATTTAACTGATTTTGTTGCTCTGTGAATAGATCACAGGTTAACAAACCAGTTTTAGGAATTGCTGACAGACCAGAATTTAAGGAAGCTTTAGTACAGGTGTCCTGATCCTATAGGGATGAACTTTAAATTCTGGCTTGTTGGGGGCAAGTGATTGAAACCAGTGTTTCTCAACAGCCAGTCTGGGGATCGGTCCTTCAAACCTTATCTGCCAATTCTCGTAGAAAAAGGGACGTTATGGGGTGGAAAAATAAAAACACGTAAATGGAGCTAAAACAATGATAATGAAGAGAGACTAACCACTTAAGTATGTCACATAATGATAAATAGATCATTGAAAAACTGTCCTGTAGATAATAGTTTGCATCTCAGTGGTGGCCAAGAGAGGTTTGTAATGGTAGTACACTAGTTCCTGCTCCCTATAATGTTAAAAAATAAATCAACTCTGATATAGGCTCTAATTTGTGAAAAATAAACAAAAAGGAGTTTTTGTGACTTTCCCTTGACATCTGACCAAAATTAAACATGAGGACCATGTCAGGATCTAGAACAAACTGGAGATGTCGGTTTTTGAAAGAGATGCTTTAGCTATTTATTAGCTGTCTTCTGGGTGGGTTACATCTTTTAATTTGTCATCCTGATAATAATTGTATTCATACATGTACATCTAGTGAGTGGCATCCAGTTTTATCTAGGGATGTATTTTTCTGCGTAGCCACACAACCTTCATGCCCATAACAAGAGGAATGTTGGCCTCTCATCTGTCACTCTCCTACTTCCTGTGGGGCCATCTCTGATTGGCTGCCTGCTGATTTTACTCACAATGTTTATAGTGCTCAGGACGAGCAGTCTGTCTTGTATTAAGAGACCCTATATGAAAGTGTGCAGTGGGAGGCTGAAAAGCCATGATACCTGTAGCAGAATGGGTATAATTAGTTTTCCATTATATATAACTCATATTTTTGTAATTGAAAGAGAAAGGAAAAGAAACGCAACATTTTATACAAATTTGTCAGAAAAGTTTCTGCTTCAGTGCTGGCTTCCTAGAAGTGTATAAACAAAATAATGAAGTAAAGCTGGTTTCTCATTAGATAAGATTACATTTAATTATATAAACACAGTAACAACCAATTATAGCTCCTTTTTAACCATTTCCAGAAAAACTGGCAGGAATTCTCAGAATATTAATCCTTTAACTCTGTTAATTATAGGCTACATATTATTTGTCTTTATTCAGTATATTTTTTACTAGGATATATGTCCATTAACATAGTGCACTGTCATTGCTAAATTTCAGGCAAAAAACCCTTAATATTCTTTTAAGTAGTCCTTCAAAGATAATATTAAGATGCAAATGCATACAGGCATTCGTTATGCCACTATCTTCTTGCTAACAGGCCGTGTGAAACCTGTATACTATGAGCATGGCCTTGGCTCAGAGCTGTGGAAGATGTCCGTTCTCTTGAGAGAGAACGGGAAAAAAGGGGGAGGCTCCAGAAGGTCATACACTATTATTCTGGGGCTTCTTAGGCATAAGTGAAGTGAAAATGTTATAATGATACAATTAATTAACCTAGATAAAACATTTTATACACACCAAAAAAAGCATTTCTATATTGCATACATTTTTTTTTAACTACCATTCCAAATTGGCAGCACACTCTGTTACATCAGTACAATCTTTCAATAATAGCAAAATACAACGTAGATCATTTTGAGGTTAAAAGGAGCATAAATGTGCAGTTTAAGTATGCAAATGTATTTTATTTTATCAGTTACATGGTACCTAACTGTCATGATGTCATTTATTTCTAGCTATGCTAGTGACGTTTTGTCTCGAGAAAATACTGTGTATCATATAGCATGTCAACCATGCATTGTTCAAATATCTGAGAAAATACAATTTCTACTTTACATTTGGGACTTTGTGCCTTTTAACAATGCCCACAATGCCTTAGTGCTGCAGATATATTGTACACTGATATAAAATAAATGTCACCCAGTTTACCTGACCTCAAATGAGCTCATGAAAACAAAATGCTCAGTTCCGAGAACATTCTTTCGTCACTTAGCAAATATTTTGCCTTTGGGACTTCTTATGATTTAATTTTAAATTTTTTCAGAGAGGGTTGTAAAGTACATTATCCACTAACAGAAAATAAGTCCTTTAAATGCACATAGTTGTACATAGACTGTTCAAGACTGACTACACAAGGGCATAGTGATTCGATCTGGCAAACTCTGTGTTGACATCATGGTCTTGAGATATATTGATCATTAATATCACCAACATTCTTCAAGATCAGGATCCTGTAGATACAAGATGAAATGTCATATGCCGATTAAGCTATGTTTGCTAATACAAGATAATATTGTTGCTTGGTGGTTGGCGTACCAGTGTCACTTGACCAGTCATAGGTCATGAATGTGGAGAGAGTAGCCAAAGAAATGATCAAAGGCCAACTCTGGCCAACTTCAGGGGCTTGCCCTTTTTAGTCCGTTAGACTAGCACAGACGTTCTTGAGTGACCCATACCAGTCGCACCAACCGTGAGCACTTTTATTGAAGTTTCCAAGATTGCTACAATGTGAACTGTTTCTCTTGCTCATTCTACCTCGGCACTGAAGTTTATGGTTTGTAGGTGGTGACTGATCGTAGGTTTCTTGTCCAACTTTTGGTGATCCTTATAAAGGACACTTTACGACCAGGGCTACCTTATTCTGTTGTCTTATGCGAAGACCTCTGTAGTCAATTAATCTATATTGTCCTTTCTTTGCTTGTCCTCATATCACTGACCATTGACTCCTAGCCCTTTCAGGCAGTACTGCGAAGAATCACATGGCTGAGAGTCCATCGGATGATGACATTAGAGCAAAAGTGCCCAACTGGAAATAACTGTACTTGGGATCTTTGACAAAGATACATAGTAAACAAAGTGTGACTAATAAAATATAATTTAGCTTTTATTCCCTTGTAATGTGAATTAAGGAATAAAATCAAAGTTTTTTTTATCACTGTCTAATTCTTGGTACCTTTTAAAGATAATCATAAGCATTGTAAATATATTAATTATTCATAGTCCTAAAAAAACATTCTCATTGGCTACAAGGCCTATAGGGGTGATGCACACATTAGTGTGATGCATCTAGTTATCAAAGTTCGCTTTTCCTTCCACCTCTGCCTATAGTTGGCTGTTTTATTTTTTAGAGGAATTAACATTTCTGTTTTTTATATTATGATGAATTGTTCTACCTTTTCAGTTCAGCTACCAGGAATTGGATTGTGTTTAATGCTGTGGGTAAGTTGTACCTTAGACCTTACAATAGATGCTGCTCTGGGGACCTCTCGGCTGCCAGAAGCGAGATCTACTGTTCCCCTCACACAGCATTGCTCACATCCGTTTGCCAGGAGTAAGAACAAAGTTTGTTTTATTAGTCACAATATACATACCATGTATGACCCTCCAATATCACCTGCCGGTATCTGTCACAAACCATCATGTGCCAGTCAGGGTTGTGTGACGTGTTCTCTTTGCACTGGGCCTCTGGGCTTTGATATTCACTGTACTGGTGGTACCATGTTTAGTTCTCAGTGTATTTTGTGGTAATTCAGGATGAATGAAATGTGTGACCTGGTATGTGAAGGTGTAATCACATTTTTGTTTGCAAGGGCATTATTAGGAGGTCCTTTATGGACCTGAAACCATGATTTAAATGGGACAGTTTATCACTGAAGGCCTCCTGTGGAGAGATGAAAACACCCTCCTTACAAGATGCAACTGCTATTAGTCATTAGTCTAATTTGACTTTCTGATCTAGTGATCTTAACTATGTTACCAAGTGATATTATTTAATTTCACCACTGTTTAATCACTTTTTGTTAATGTGTTTAGTTACCATTGTAATTCTACTATAAATATGCTGTAGCCAGTTCAATAACTAGATCATCTGGTTAAGACATAAGTGATGGAACGATGTTCCTTTGCTGGATGCTAGGATTTCCATGCTTGGTTTGTAGCTGTCATGTCTGATGAAAAGCTACCAGAATTCAGTCTTCTCCAACTGGTGACTTGTGGAAAGAAACTCCTATGTACGGACGGAGAGTGGATCTTGTGTTGGCAGTATCCATTTAAATAGCTGTATATAGCAAGAGCACAGTGAGGGTGTGAGTGATTCTCTGTTCGGACCTCGCCCATAAGCCTTTAATACATGCACCTGTGGGAGATAGAATACAAAGCTTGATAGACCGTATGGTTTAACTCAGTGGAGGTAGTTGTGTCACATTTATATGTGGAGATGATGAGGAAAGTATCTAGGAATTCCTATGTAATGTCTGCCATCATTACGCTGGACACCTTTCTGACGAGCTGCAGGACCAGTTAACGAATGGCAGCAATATATACTCCTATGGAATATGTGAAATCAGTGCGATCAGTATCTTTTTTTCTGTACAGAGGATGTATTTTACATGATTACTAATAGCATGAAATACATTTTACAAATGGTTGTAATTATAAGCTACAACATGTTATGCTGTCATCATTTTAATGATGTACTTTAATATAAATATGAAATCATTTAAGTGTGTTAGCCCCTTAAAGAAGTGATTCCCAGGCCCTCTCCTGAAGGCCAACAGATTTTTTTTTTTTTTAGCTTTGTGTGAATAGAGGTGAGGCAATTAGCGGCTCATGGCCTAAATCATGGCCTGTGTTGAGCCTAAATCATGGCCTGTGTTGAGCAATTGATGATTGCTGCCTCAGTCTGACATTTTCTGTCAACTAGTTACTATAAAAACGGCACATTTGTAACATTAGTATCTCTCGTCCTGCATTAACAATAAGTGCATCAATTTCTATAGATCTGTCTTTATTCTTTATTTTCTCTTTGTTTTTAATGCACGTGAAATGAAATGGCTATACTCCTTTATAGGACTGTGATATGTTTAAGTAAACCATTATATTAACATCATTCCTTTTGTTTCTCTTTGACCAAGTCAGTACTCCAGTCTCAGTGTACTATTGCTGTATTGTGTCATGGTCATAGGATGTCTTAATAATGCAGCAAGCATCTCCAGAAGCCAAAACATTGCTTGGTTTAGTGTTGGGGGAAGTGGTTGTTTCTGGTTTGCTGAGATGGAGCACATTGCTTCTGCTATCCATGTCTGCGCGATGCAAAGAGTCGTCATGTGCAGCAGAAAGCAGTGTAATCGGAGGGTGATTGGGTAGAGAGGGGTCTATGTGAGCTAGGGTGCCATGTTCACTGGAATTCCTTCAACATTGTGAAATAATAAATGCATCTATCTTGTGGTACAGTAGTTTGGTATAACTCAATCAAAATCTTAATCAGTTTGTTGATGTAAGTGGATACGTCTGAGTGTCTTAAAGTTTCTACCAGTGTTAAGTGTGTGTTACTTCACAAATGTCCCTATCCCAGGCCATGATGTATTATGTGGAAATATAAGGTTTTTGATATGTGTACATTTTTGTGTTAAGACCCATATCTGCAGGATCTGTTTCATTTGCGTTGTTCAGTCGTGTCAGACTCTCCATGACCTTATGGATCGCAACACACTATGCTGGTCCACTTGGTATTCAAGACAGAGATACTTGAGTGTGTTTCCAGTACCTTCTACAGTGGGCCACAGCATATAGCTCCTGGTATTCTTAGGTCATCCCCCATTCAATTACTGACCAGGCCCAACCCTGTATGGCTTCAGGGTGGTGTGACCTCTTGGTTCCCTGATTGGAATCGAACCCAGGTCACAGCGGTGAAAGCACCAAATCCTAACTACTAGACCACCAGGGAACCCGGTTTCATTAGTAGATGAGTCCATATTAGATAGGGCGGAGAGAAATTGTTGTCTCCAACCACTTCAGGGTTGTATTATTGCTGCTGCATGTCATGGTTGGAAACCTGGCAAATGGATCATATGAATGATATGCACAGCAGACACTTTCAGTTTGTAGTTTGAGCAGGTGGTCCTCCCATATTTGCAGATTTGTGTAAATAGTAAATAATTCCTAAGATAATCAATATTGCATCTCCTTTATATTCTAGTTCAAATCAGTAGCTCCTGAAGTAGCTTCTTTAATGTGTTACTTTGGATTACAATCTTCTTATCTGGCCCAGTGGTGGAAAAACAACACTCCTTTAAGGTTATCATGCAGTGAAATCCCCTCGTCCAGCAGTATCAAGCACATTAGTGCATCAATGAGACACACATACAATGCCACATTTTTCTTTACTGATTTACCATAGAGAAAAACAGCTAGAGCAATGTACAGTTTTTAATGCTGTTTAAGATTAATCTATCTATTTGGGGTGACTGTGTCCGTTTTTAACGTATTATTTAGCATAAAGATCTATAAAATGAATTGCATTGACAGCACGTTACCTGTAAATCAATCCATCAAAACGCCTCTCAGATTGCAGCATCCGCAAATACCAACAGGTGAAGTCTATACAAACTCAATATTACCTGCATTTTTAATATAGTTTATCTCCACGGGACAGCTTTAGTAAATCTGACAGCTTGACATTTTATCTTATTCTTTTTCCGCATTTTCTGATAGCTTGTGCATTAATTCAGTTATACCAGTGGGATTTATTCTACAGTATATACACTGGAATGAGCAAAGATGGTGCTATCTGCAAATTAAATCACTATTGAAGGTGTTATTTGGGCCATGTTTGCTTAGAACTAGTGACCTTCATCTTTACCTGGGAAATGTAGTCACTATTACAACAACTCATTATAATATCTGTTCTTTTCTATATTTTTTTCAATACCTAATCTTGAATTAAAATGTTTATATTGTACTATTTACTGTGGGTTTTACTTCATTTTCTTAAATGTTCCTGTTAAGAGCTCTGGCAGTTTTAGATGACTGATTTTCTTCTGCACAGATATTAGTTTACTCTCCTGCATTCAAAGTTTCCTCCCACTTCAGGAAATTAATCATCTGAAACCAAAATCATAGATTACACTGCAATTTAATTGCATATAAAAGAGAGGCTTTTTTACATTATGAAAACATTTGACCTATATCTAAGTATAGTTATTCAAATGAGTATATTTTAAACTGATTTTAGCTGAATATGTGTGTTGTGTTTTTGTCGCTCAGTCATGTCCGTTTCTCTCTGACCTCATGGACCAGAACACAACATGCCGATCCACTTTGTATTCATGACAGAGATACTGGAGTGGGTTGCCAGTTCCTTCTCCAGTGGGCCACATCATACAGCAGCTACTGGTATTCCTAGAGGGTCTCCCATCCAAGTACTGACCAGGCCTAACCCTGCAGGGTGGTGTGACCTCTTTGTTCCCTGACTGGAATCAAACCCAGGTCGCAGCGGTGATGGCAACAAATTCAAATACTTTTGTAAATAATGTCTTTTAAAATAGACTGATGCTTCCCTAAAAATGTTAAATGCCATGAAATAAAAAAAATCCTATAATATTTTCTTATTTCTCATCATTTTACGAGTGATACAGCCATATTTATCTAGTGTACAATGCTGGATAAGGATTTGCAATGTGGCTGCTAACATACAGAGCCCAGTATGTAAGCCGGGGAGGGTGTTGGCTGCGTGACTAATACTCTGCAAACACAGTGATTGTCTTCTTGGGGGAATCATTGTGATACGATGAGGCGTTGAAACATAGCCTGGCCAAAGTCCATAAGATAGATAATGCTGCCCTTTTCTTAGCAGGTCTTTGATTAAGACATAATAAATAATAAGCACTTCTATGTTCCCGAGTGCCTACGGTGTTCACACAAGTGCTGGGGAGGCAGTGTGCAGAGTAACGCTTGATTCCCATCTGCACTGCCAAGTAATCTTGTGTTCTGCAATGCTGCACATAAATCACACTTGCCATTCAGATTCAGGCCCGATTAGAAATGCTTTATCAGGAGGTACAGTATGCCTTTGGCTTGCTGGAGATTGATTAGTGTCGTTGTGGACTTTTGGGTAGGTATTAAAGGTTGGCATGTCCTGTACTCGGAGCTGCATGGCTTGAATAATAAATGTACTGAATGGATAGATCAGACTAGATAAGAGATGTAGCTCTTCTAATCTGACCAGTGTAACCAGTTACCTAAATTCAGATGGACATGATCACACAGATTTAACTAGTAACCCAGTTGGATTACTAGTGCTTAACCTACAGTAACTGTTATTATTACTCCTTATTTATATAGCACCAACATTTTCTGTTTAGTTATTTACCAGGGTATATTAATAAGAAATTACAAAGATTAAAAAAAAAAAAAAAAAAAAAGTTATATGGTATACAAAGACAATTGTTATTGTTTAGTCATGTCAGACGCTCCTCAGCACGCCAGGCACATCTATAGTTATGTCTCTGGTCGTGCTTATCCATAAGGTTTTCTTGACCAAGATACTGGAGTGGTTTGCCAGTTCCTTCTCCAGTGGACCCCGATTTGTCTGACCACTCTGTTATGATCTGCCCATCTTGGGTGATCCTACATGGTATAGCTCACAGCTTCACTGAAGTATACAAGCCCCTTCACCACAACAAGGTATTGATCCAGAAGGGGGCAGTCTAGAGCAAGGATTTATTAATCAATATGGATCAATTGTAGGAGATAGATAGAAACAGAGAGAGAATACATTTCCTTCAATATACTATATGAGAAGTGCAAGACTGCGTTTGTGTGAATATCTAGATGCTGTATTACATACTCCGTTTTTGAGTTTTGTTATGAGATCACAAGTAAGGTCCACTTCTGATGACTTCTTCTATGCAGATCATGTTTGTTCAAGTGTCTCTCTCTCTTTCCCTTCTTCCCTTCCTTCCTTCCTTTCACGTCCTTCCTTTACTTTCCTTTTCCGTCCTTCCTTTACTTTCCTTTTCCGTCCTTCCTTTACTTTCCTTTCCCGTCCTTCCTTTACTTTCCTTTCCCGTCCTTCCTTTACTTTCCTTTCCCGTCCTTCCTTTACTTTCCTTTCCCGTCCTTCCTTTACTTTCCTTTGCTTTTCCGTCCTTCCTTTACTTTCCTTTGCTTTACCGTCCTTCCTTTACTTTCCTTTGCTTTACCGTCCTTCCTTTACTTTCCTTTGCTTTACCGTCCTTCCTTTACTTTCCTTTGCTTTACCGTCCTTCCTTTACTTTCCTTTCCTTTACCGTCCTTCCTTTAATTTTTTTAATTTCCTTTCCAGAATGTTCCTAATTATAATGCAGAGCTTTTCTCCTAGAAAATAGCCTGTCCTGCTCCAATATAATCTTCCTGAAGGGCCCGTAGGCCACCTCAGGCTTGCCTGGGGTTGGAAGGAGGGGCCACCTGACCTGGGAGGGGCAGGAGGTGGCTAGCTGGGGGAGGTGGAGCCATTATAGGCTTTTGCTGCCAATTTCCACCAGTTTGCCCCCAGCTAGCCATGGGAGCAGATGTGCTGCTGGTGCAGCTCCTGTTTATGGCCTCCAGAGTGTTAGGGAGCACAGGGTGGAGTGCTGGGGGCACTTATGAGGGATTGGCCCCTAGCTAGCCATGGAAGAGGATGGAGCTGCTAGTGCTCCTTGTCATAGGCTATGTGAGTGCTGGGGGGCACTGATGTGAACACTGCTGAGCTGGTTCAGGCCACAGATCTGGTTGCTGTGGTGTCTGTGGTGTGCAAGGGAGGGTAAGCTGTGTCCCTGCTATCAAGGCAGCATGTATTATGAACTGCATTATATAACTCGGTAGTAGGCTTATATATTATACACTTATACATGTGTGTGGGTGTATATGTATGTTTATATAGATATATATATATAGATATATATATATATAGATATATATATATAGATATATATATATAGATATATATATATATAGATATATATATAGATATATAGATATATATATATATAGATATATATATATATAGATATATAGATATATATATATATAGATATATATATATATAGATGTGTATTTGGATATATGTGTGCTTTTGGTTCTGTGTTTATGTATATGGATATACATGTGCTTGTTTATGTATGTATGTATGTATCTATATGTGGATATATTTATATATGTATGTATTTGGAGATATATATGGATGTATATTTGCTTATGTAGGTATTTTGGTTATGTATGGGCTTTGTTTGGTTCATGTGCATTGTGTATATGTGTTGTGTGTATTTCATATGTGTATTGTGTTTTGTTGTATGGGTACATATGTTTGTGTATTGTATATATGTTTGTGTATAGATTGTGTGGGGTGGTCAGAGTGCACATTATCATATTAGTGAAGGCTGTGTGTACCATTTTGCTGTGTGCTGGGACTCCTGGTGATGTAACCAGGCCTTTCTGCCCTCTCAGGCTGCCATGCTGTCTGGGAGCTGCAGTGTAGGTAAGCAGCACTTGGTCACATTAATAGCAGCATTCTCTGTCAATATGATAGTCAAGTCTAGGGGACTGCTGTTATATATATTGACATATTCTGTATACTGCGGTTTTCATCCGCTATAAATCTATTTCATATTATTATCTACGAGTCTGAGGACGTTGTGTAATTATTTAATACTTACATAGTTTTTCCCTTGCGTTATTTGTATAATAGTGTGTTCATAACTGGAGTTACGGGGGACAGATAGGACTTTTAATTCTGGCGCTGGCAGTTGGCTTCTCCAATTGCAGTCTAAGGGGTTGAACACCAGGCGATTTATAGTGAGATTGGAATGTAGCAGTTGCGGTCTGGAATGATCATATGATTTGCGGTTGTTCTTGCTGCAACTGCAATAGGTACAGCGCTTATCAGTGGACCACCCTTATGGAACTGCTTGGCATATTGGGGCCATAAGCCTATATATCAGGTTACCAGGGGCTGTCTTAAGGGGGGAGCAGGGCAGAGAGGCCTTAGAAAGTTATAGGGCCAATTCCTCCCCATAGTGTCCTCCTTAGACGGGTTGGTGCCCAGCTTGTTTAGTGACATTGCGCGCTTATTATACTTACCGCCTTGACATCGGGGTATTGGGGCTGTTTATAAACAGTCTACTTTATAGAGGTCCATATCAATAGTGGGGAGTTTGGGGTCTGATGGCTTGGGCATAGCAAGTATTTGTTGTGTATGTTCCTGCCAGGTATGTTTGATAATAGTTAGGTTATTGTGCTGTTGGTCGCAGCTTGGGATCGGTGTCTGGACTGAGTTCCCTTCATAGGCGGAGGTTAGTTATATGGGGTAAATCTATTTGCCTGTACTCGTTCTCCTTGGTATCATTTTCATCTTGGCCGTCTTGCGGGGTCATTCCTGCATGTTCCTGGCAGGGTTGTGCTTGTGGTTCTAGGGTACGTTAGGGGTATAGGCCTCCCGGTATGCTGGGAGGCTTTACCATTTTATCGCATTACCGTTCTGTGCCGTAGGTTACTCATTCCCTGTTCTTCATCTCTTTCGTCGTGGGTTCCATTGATCAGGTAGACAGTTCTCATACCACTAGTTTCAGGTTTGTAGTGGGATTTGTAAGGCCAGGTGGCATTCCAGCAGAATTATCCCTTTTTGGGTATGTCGTATACTCCTCCACGGTTTACTCTTATGCCTTATCCGCTATGGTCTTGGGTGGTTATATTGACTCCTGAAGGTGGGTCTAGGGTAGGTGTTTGGTCCATTCCAAGTTATAGTAGAGGTGTTTGCGTCTGATAATATAGACATAGGTGCTCTAGGCTACCAATGTTAAAGGAGGACAAGTGTTTTTTATATGTAAATTTCGTCTCAGTTGTTTTCTGCACAGGCATGTTCTTCCATAGTGTTGGCAGGGTAGCTGATGGATTAGATCCGCTGGTAGCAGTTTTTCTTTCATATACAGAGGTGGTTTGGCTCGGGTGGTCCTCTTTTGTCCTGCTGTGGAGGGTCCTGCTTAGTGGTATCCTATCTTGAGGTTTTCGTCCTGGTTCGTCTTATAATCCTCTGCAGTTTGTAAGAGACGATGGTATGACGCTCAAACGGTCGTGAGCAGGTATTATACATCCTTTAAATGGTAAGAGGAGCGGTCATCAAGGACATGCCCAGATTGATGCTATGCCCTAACTCTTTTCAAATCTGGCTGTAACGGCATCTGGGGACCTGCGTCGGGCCCCTGGTCTGTCTGGTAGTGTAGGTTATGCAGCAAGATGCAAGATTGTAAACCATGATTGCGCCATTTGGTGGGTAGCAGTGTGCGTGTTCAGTGGGTCTATCACATGTATATATTTTTTATTTTGTATGGTAATGGAGATATGTATAAGGGATTGTCAAATTTTGTCTCGGATTAAAAAAAAAAAAAAAAAAAAGTCTTAGGGGTCGTGCTGGCGGGGCGCTAGTGCTTGATATCCGGTAATAGTCATAAAGCAGAGGGTATTATATGCTTTTCCAGGTGAGTTCCAGGATATTATTAACTCTTTGTACCGGGATTGGCAACGTGCGGACTGAGGAGTATATATGGGTTATTACAGAGGTGTTTTTTTTTTGGTCTCTATGCAACAAGGGCTGTCACTCCTGTCATCCCCGGCGGTTGTATCACGCTTTGATCATTTATTAACTTTATTAACTTTTATTTGTAACACGCCAACATATTCCGTAGCGCAATACAGGGGATAAAAACAAGGGAAAATACAGCATTAACAACATTCCAAAAATGGAGGACCCGGTTTTGATCATTCAAGGTGGTATCATAAGCTATTCTGATAGGTATGTGCTGTAAGGTATTTGGCTTTGTAGATCTTGCTAGAGTTATGCACGGCTGGTTGGCAGTGGATCGAAGGGCAGTAAGTAGAGTAGGCAGTGATTGCAGTGGTGGTGTAGGCTGTTTCTCAGTATGTAGTTGCTTGTTCAGGACTACGTTGTTGAAAACCCTGTGCTCAGTACGGATAGAGGAGCATATAGTATTATGAAGATACAAGGTCAAAAAGACAGGATGGAGGACGGTTCCTTCTCAGGTGCGAGCCTCAGACTGCAGGCCAGGGTGGGAGGTTGGACAGTGTGGGCACTGGGTACGCTATCCGTAGGCTCAGAGGAGGAGTCCCCCAAAGGTAGGGGGGGGGGGGGGGGGCAAGTAGCAGTGTGTGGCCCATCGGAAATCAAGCTGGGTTATTGGGTCCTGACGAAGGAATGGATAGAGAAAGCAAGGGGTAAAGGCGAACAGGAGGTATGGCAAAGGGACAGCAGGCGACGGGTAGCCTTTTCCCAAGGGCCGGAGATACCACTGTTTGGGAAGGATGTCTGTGATAAGGGCAAAGCCTTGCGGGCTGTGCAGCTATCTCTCCTTCCCGCTGGTGTGCCGGTAGTGAGAGTTTGGTTAGGATACAGGCAGGGAGGGCGACCTCAGATGCCTGGTCTTGGGATCCAAAGGGTGATCGTAAAGGCGAACAGGAGGTATGGCAAAGGGACAGCAGGCGACTGGTAGCCTTTTCCCAAGGGCCGGAGATACCACTGTTCGGGAAGGAGGTCTGTGATAAGGGCGAAGCCTTGCGGGCTGTGCAGCCATCTCTCCTTTTCGCTGGTGTGCCGGTAGTGAGAGTTTGGTTAATATACAGGCAAGGTGGGGCAACCTTAGGTGCCTGGTCTAGGGATCCAAAGGGTGATCATATGACCATATGGCTGGTTACTGCGGTTATGGAAAGAGGTCTGTGACAAGTCTAAATCCTTGCGGTTCTGTGCGGCCATCTCCTTCCGCTGGTCGGATGGTAGCAGGAGTTTGGTTGGTAAACAGACAAGGTATGTCGACCTCAGGTGACTGGTCTGGCGATCCAGGTTGATCATGTGACCATGTGGCAGCGACAGCCAAGTTGAGCAGGCGGGGAAAGGTGGTAGTTACAGTGTGTTGGACACGCTGACTGCTCCCCCTTCCTGGATTACGGCTCTCTTGGTTCAGCCAATCACGAAGTTGGTTTGCACCTTCCCTTGATGAAATGGGACTGGTTCTCTATGTGTGATTCTACAACGTTGGAGATTGCCAGCAGCATTTGGGCATATTCCGCATGGAACTTGCTGCCCACTCGCTTGGTGCAGAAGCAGCTACAGTAACAGCCCTATGGGCTTTTGGAGAAGGAGGTCTTGAGAATTGGAAGGTATCGGGCGGAAATAGCATGGGCTATTAGTAAAGCAGACCATGCGGGCGAGTGGCCTTGGTTGTCGGTCTTAGCCCAGAGCTGGGTGTGGCCCCGGCGCGGATGGATCATGAGCAGAGGTGGAGAGTGGAGTGCTGTTTTAGGAGGGTATGTGGCTGGCCATGGTGTTTTTTTTTTTGGTGGGGGGAGTCGAATCCGCAAAGATATTATGCGATCTTCTCTGTGGCGGGTGGTGAGGGGAGTTGCCGGGACAGTGGAAAATGGGGGAGATCCTACCCTATGGTGGTACGGATGTTCCAACACGGTAGGCCCTGGATGAGGCTTCAGGGCGTAGGGTGTACTGTCTCTGTCCAGGCTCCTCCCCTCGGGTTATGTTTATTTATCGTTATGGTTATTACATCATGTTGTGTTTACCAATAAACGCTGTGGCCAGTTATTCTCCCAAGAAGTGGTCTGTGTCTAATTTTATATTCAATGGGTGATGGGGTATACATTCTTATATGCACATACCAACTGGGCCTTGCTTAGGTCATGGCTCCTCCGTTTTTTAAATCTATATACCCCTTCTATTTCACCCAAAATAAAATGGTAATATTTCTATAGCAAAAATTACTTGCTAGTTTTAGGACGGCCTAATGGACTTAGTATTATTGTTGAAGAGGGCATGTTCTCCTACTCCTGGGGCAGCGTGGGAAGTACCAGAGAGCCACTTGGGGATCCTGGCTCGTCTGTTGCCCACTAACCTATTACCTTCTGTATGCAATTATACAATTATACTGCTTGAACTGAACCCTGCAACTGTCCAATGCATTCATTAGATCTAATGGAATGCTTCTGAGAAAGTTACATACAGGATCAGCTACTTAAAATTAAATGGATCAGGTTTTGAATAATTGGGGATAAAATAAAAATGAAAATGATTTGTGTTTTTTTACTAACAAGGTTAGTTATTCATAGAACCCTATAGAAAAAAAATGACCATAGTGGTCCTTTTAAGGATTTCCAAAGTTATTTATTTTCCATGAAAAAAACTATCACCGCAAATGTTACAAAATAGAACGTAACCCCTCGAGTTATTGAGCTCTATGCAAATATTATTTCTCTCTGTTTTATTGGGTGAAGCGGAAACGCCCAACTCAAAATTTGTCAAAGTGAGGACCTGAGAATACTGCAAAGTTGCACCTTTGCACATAAAAGAACATTTTATAATGTTTAAAGCTTACTCTTTTAATATGTGCATTTCATAGTCCTGAAATAGATTCAAGGACCAGTGCCAGAATAAAAATTGCTTGGATGAATGAAACTAAATACAATGGCCAAACTTTATTATAAAATTTAAGGTGTGTAAATTTGGCAGGTCATTTTTAAAAGAAAAAGTTATGGTGGTACGCCAGGAATAATCCTCTCCTGACTACTGAGAATAGGAAACCTCTTTCCTTTCTGTAAAGGTCATTGACTCTTTCTCTCACATGAGACTAATTCTGGTATAGGATACTATCATTTTTACTAAACAAGTAAGTGTATGGGAGTTTAACAGGAAGTGATGAATCCATAATGATCTCCAGTCTTTAAGGCCAAAATACAGGCTAGATTTTCTATATATTAGTATGTGAATGCAGGTACAACAAAGCAAAATTATTGAGCATCCTATTGACCCTCTTGAACTCCAATATATCCTGTAAATGTGGCATAATTCCAGCCCTTGAACCCTGCTCTGTACCACTGAAGGCTTCCGTGATTAGGATGCGGTGCTTTCACCACTGTGACCTGGGTTTGATTCATGTCAGGGAACCAAGAGGTCACATCACCATGAAGCCAAGCACAGTTGGGCCTGGTCAGTACTTGGATGGGAGACAAACTAGGAATACCTGATGCTGGATGCTGTGGCCCACTGGAGAAGGAACTGGCAACCCACTCCAGTATCTCTGCCATGAAAACCTAAGTGTATCAGCATGGCCATGGGCATAAAGATGTGCCTGGTGTGTTACGGTCCATGAGGTCACAGAGAGTCGTAAAAAAATTTCAGGGTTACACATCTCTCTTGTTCTGCATTTAGAACACAAAACCAGGAATTTAGGATGTGTATCTGCAAGTCTCAAATTGTGCCAAAAGGTCATTAATACTCTGTATTATAGTGTTTACAAATACCTCACAGTAAAATGTTAGGTTATGTAAAGTAGAGGTGGTTACATATGCAAAATACAGAGGTAAATCAAGTTCTAAAGTATGCAGAAATACAAATACAGTAAGGGAATGGGAGATCTGGTGCTACAGAGTTAAAGTACTTACTCTGAAGTACTTAAAGGAATATCTCAGTTTCCTGGATTATGAGTGCATCTTGTAGAGGAGAATTAATAGTGTATGAAAACTTTTTTTTGCATGACAAAATACCAAAAATACTCATTTAAACACTTACCTTGACGTTAGCAAAATGTCTAATTTCTGACAGTTGAAAATTAGGGTTAACACCCCCTCCAAACCCAGAATAAATTAGCATTAATTTCATTTTTTTTTTTTTTTGCCAGTCAGGTTAGCTGAAACATTTGATTTAAACAGAGTTCCTATTTGTGCTGCAAAGCAGCCTGGGACATGTAGTGTGACACTGTTAGGCGCTATGGCAGCAGCACCGCACTGACCAGAAGTAGCAGGGAATCCTATCCCAACAGTGGGGGCTGACATAGCTGCTCTCCTATTGGCTGATGGGTTAAAATTGATCCCCTCATGGGATAAAGTGTATCCCCTAATGCGGCATGCTGATTGGATGGGGATAAATAAAAATATGTTTTATGAGATGTGCTGCATTCATTCGTATAGAGTGCAGAAATGTATTAATCCATGGCACTTGGATATGCCTTTAAATATTATTTTCTTCTGCAACCAATACAGAATTATGAAATGATATTGCACTGTTGCAAACACATCCCTACCTATTATTTAGTTATAATAAGCTGCACATATTTTGCATCTCCTTGAAGACCCATTTCCTCTGTCCATCCCTGACACGACTTTGAGGCCTTCACCTCTTTTTTCTTCTAATCTCTTAGCTTGACCTGTGCACGCATGACCTTGAATTGGCTTCTGGTCCATTGCACCATTTCAGCAACAAGCTCAAACTTCTTTTTATGCTCTGTCAATCATATTTGCTCTTTACATGTACCACTTTTTAATTATGTGATGCTTCTTGGATAAGGTAGCTATATGTAAATGTATGTAAATAAATAAATACATTTTTAGCAGGGAAATAGCATTCTGAGATCTATAAAATATATATATATAAAAAAAACCTGCTCTCATATCATTCTGAGAGAAATGCTGGTGTTATAGGAGCAGCTGTCAGCTACAGTAGACTATGAAATTTGACCTCTTCCCTTGTTGCAGCATGTGGGATGTAGGTATCATTTCCTGCAGTAATACTCAAGCATGCAGTCTATATGTCATTGTCCCGTTTATTACAGCTTGTAAGCTTGCAAATATGAAGCTCCATCGGATTTGCTTGCATTGTATAATTTTCCAATCTTTTTAATGCCTACCCAGTCTAATTCTTGTTCCCATTTAGTCATTCTGTGTGTTTTCATACTTTCTTCTCTAGTTCTTAATATTCTATTGCATTTAGAGATAGTATGCGTCACTCTAAAGCAACCTAGTTCACGGGAAGAGCTGTATACGGGTATTTGTATAATTTTTAAATGGGCAACATCAGGACTATTTTGTGAAAAAAAACTATTATTAGCCCTGTCAAAGGCTTGCAGTCACTCTCTAGCTGAAGTAACCGATTCCTCCATAACGGCCTATGCAATTGCCTAATACATCTATAAATAAGAGTGAGACAGTGCTTCTGACTGTGTTGCAAAGTTGCATTTCTAGAGTTTTTAAAAGTATGATTTTTTTTTTCATCTTGAGAAGCACATTGTAATGTTAAAATATGCTCTTTAGAACGCATGATAGCAAAGACTTTAGTGTCTCTTTATAGAGCTTACACGTTTCTGCAGACATGAGCTCTGTGCTGAGTCATTATTGCCTTTTTACTGCTTATATTTGTACGTCATTTGCAGTGGCCTGTACAATAATGCAATCTCCATAACTGCACGCTTTATGAAGTATAGTTCCTTGATGATAAAAAAAAAGGCTGAATGGAAGTGCCTGGTCTTGTCAACTCAGCAATTATTCATATCCTATAAAGTCAGGTCATCAGAGAGCAGTAGCAGAGCCTGCATAATAAAGAGTTACTGTGCCTGGAATACAGAATACTAAAAGGGCTGGAGGTATATTATACTGGACAATATACTATTCATCACACAATGCAACCAAACTTGCTTTTGCCACTGCTTTACAACACTTAACTAATCTGAAATAATGACTCTTAGATCTATTGCTGTTCAGAGCATAATTTCTTAATTTCACAATGAACCATTTCTGGTAGCAATCTGTCTCCTCTTCTGTCTTGAGTACCCTCCCCAATTTTCATCATGAGAGATTTGCAGGTTAGAAAAGTGCTGATATGTATACAATTTGGATTCCTCTTGGTACCAAAGTGTTTAGTTGTGTCATTATTTTATAGAAACATATTTGATGACCATCTAGTCTCCCCATTCGTTCCATAAATTTTTTTTTTGGTTTAAATAACCCTCATGATAGCCTTATGTATACTCCCACCATGTTTGCCCTACCAGTTCCACTAGAGTACTTCTCCAATCATCTGCTACCGTTTTCTATAAAGTCAGTATTTTCTCATGTTAGCCCTAAATCTTCTACCTTACTACTTCAAATTAACATATTCTGGTTAATTACGTTGTCTAATGCTGATAAGCACAAACAAGTATCGCAGTTTAAGGAATCCATTCTAAACAAATTGCTAGGGGTGAGATTTTGAATTGGGAATTGAGTCCGATCCCATAGAGGCTGTGTGGACCTGTTGACCTCCTCTCATTGGCATGCATTACGTGGACTAATTCATGGAGTGCCTTGGAAATTCTTTTCCTGATCCATCTAGCGTGAGACTTGCCGCCTGTAAAATAGGGAGACGCTATAAATACCTCCTCCTCGGCCATACAAATCGGAGGACCCATTTGTAGACCACTTAGTCATTTGTTTTTGTCCCTGAATGAGCTAGCAAACTATTTAAACCTGAACATATAAAGATGTTGAAATAGGAGAAATCTCTCTTTATAGAAATCTCTTTAAGCAACACTTTAAAAAAGAAAGAGAAATTAAGGAGACAAAGTCACATGGTGATATTTAAATTTAGTATATCATCACTTAAATAGTTAAAATCTTTCTACCTCTTTCAAAATAATTTTTCTGAAAAGTTTTAGAAACGTATTGGATTTTTTTGTTTCAAGTATCTAGGTAGGGATTGATGTGTCTATTGTTTGTTCTCTTGAGCAGCCAGTGAAAGGCTTCAGCATCTCACTGTGTGGTTTATTCCCAGATGCAGGGTACTTGATAGCACTTAAATTTAATGTTATCGGTCAAATTGTCGTCTTTTCCAAAGTCTCATTCACAATGAAAATGTATTTCCTGTGCCCTTCTGAATTGTTATATGGAAACATTTGATTACCGTATGTCTCCATAAAAAAATATGATTTCTGGTCCTTGACTTCATTTTCACAAATAGATCTAAATCATGGTGAATTTTTATTAAATAAAACAACAAAAAAAAACAACATACTCCTGACATAGAAGAGAAGTTGATGTGCATGAACTTTACACAACCTGAGTGGGTGGAATTATCAAGTGACATCAGTAAAACCAGAAGTATAGATATTATTCTTTAATTCTATTGTGAAAACTGGAGATTAAAACATTTGCACGGATATGATGTAGAAAAACTAAATCTTACAGATAGGATACATATAGTATATAATATAATAGAATACAGTATATAAGATGTCAGAGTTTCTTCCAATTCCTGAGTTTTCACATTTTTGAACTGTATAGGAGAAAAGGGAGAAAAAAAAGGAAAAATAGAAGGAAATCATATAGGCACCCAGACTGATTTTCAAGCATAGTGATAATAAAATATCAAAAGGGTTACTCTGTCACAACTGTATGAGCACCTGTAAAGGCATATTAATAGGGGAAATATCAGAGTGGCTATAAAAGCAGATTACTCTTTATGATGCTAACTAATCCTGATAAAGTTAAATAATGAGCATATAATACCTTGCAGCTAGCAGCACCACCTCCTATATAAACTCAACTTTAATAATTAAAATACACTATTTTAGGTCCCCAAAGTACTCCGGTAGTGACTGGCCATCTTGGGCCCAAAGACCGCTCACATTGCAGGAAAGTTAGAGGTTAAAGGAAGCATGGAGGTGGTTACAGTAACACCAAGGCAGCATTGCTAAAAGTCGATCTGTAAGTAGGTAAAGGGTGTAGCAGAATCCCAGACCATAAATCCATAACTTTCATCCTGTTAGGAAAAACAAACCATTTTCCACCCATTCCTCTCCTAGTGAGAGATGATCCTGATAAATGCAACAAAGAGGAAAGTAGTAAATAAGCCATACAATGCTGCAGATAAAATTAACCTCAAATTAGTGATATCAAGTTTAACTGCAGTACTCTGTAGTACAAAACATATAGTTCAGAGCGAGTTAACAATGTTCACACTAAAACATTACACCAAAAAGAAGCAATGAATCTTAGTTGCCAGTGAAATGCTACACAAAACAGGGCCACAGAACTCTTGCACAATGTTAATAACAGTATAGACAGCAGATTGAAAGGTAACGCACAATAAATGTCAAATAAGTGCCTGATACAGATAGCAATATCTGTAGTCCACTAGATTCAAAAGCTAAAGCGGGCAAGCAACATGTCATAGAAACCAGAACCACAAAACTTTAGTATAATGATAATAGTAATATCCATATTTACAGCAGGCTTAAGAAGTACCAACAGGAATAGTGTAGCAAGAAACTTATTTTTGGATCTGCTGAAGGGCATAGTAAAAGTCTGCACTGACAGTTGATCCAAGTTAATTTTGAGGGCTTTTGGCATGCTGTGATTTAAGGAAGCTGGATCTCGTCTAGGATCCTCAAAGAAACAAAGCTGTGGCTGCCAGAGAGGTATCCAGGGCCACTGCTCTAATGGTGGAGCAGTCATGTGACTGACTCTGATCACAGATCAAGTTAGGAGGTGAGGCTGGATCTTGTGTAAAATCTGCTGCATCATCATCCAGTTAATCCTTATTCATGTTTGCTATTAATACAGGATCTGATTCCACATTCGTCTCATGCTGATCACAGTCTGGGTTGAATGTTGGTTCTGTTCATCAGAACAGACTGAAATGGTTTATCTTATGATAGATCTAAATGCTGCACTGAAGCAGATATCAGTATGGCAGATTTTATGATCTGCAGAGCTGCAGCACATCCAGGAAAAGAGGGGCTTTAAAAATCTTTCCTCTGCCAGGCTAGAAGAGGCCTCAACTTTGACACAGTCTTATAGACCAGAACTGCCTCTACTTTTAAGAAATACTGGTATGGATCAGTTGTAGGCATTGTCGGGAAACCTCCTGTCTCAATATTATTGCAAGATAGCTGAAATAGAAGCTGATTTTAAGAAGAATATGAGCGGCCCTTCTGGAACTCTGTGAAAACACAGGCTTCTATCTTGGCAGTTGGCTCCGCCCCCACCAGAAGTATATTTTATGGTTTTGTGCCCATTTTTTTTTCTCAAAAGGTCAACGTTTTTCACTATAAATGGAAAATGTGTTCATACTGATTAATTCTACTTAAAAGTAATGACAACCGTACAATTACAATGGTCCTTTTCTTAATCACACCAAATGAAAAAGGTCTTTTTAATGTCATATTTTAACCGAAGTAAATATTCTTAACTCCATGCCTGGAAAATGTATAATGAGTATATATTATATTATTATTATAATGAGTACCACTAGATGACTGCATTGTCTCATCACTACTTTAATTCACGTTACATCCTAAGCGCAGAGTCTTTTTTTTATTTCCTCAATTAGTTGATTCAAAATATCAGTTAACACAGCTAAAATGTGACTACTGATGACTTGTTTGACAGAGGTATTTCAACAATTTACTTCCTCTGTTGCCTTCCAAGTTCAGCTTCAACCATTTGAAGGGTTCAAGGCCTGATCAGTCTCACAGATTGTGTGAAGCTTTTTATTCTTTTAAACATTTTTGTTACATTTTAGTATAGAGTAGTCACTGGAGAAGTGCTATTTGTATATAGCTCGTCTGAAAATGTTGGCATTTTTATAAATAAGTAGTAATAAAACCATATTGATCATTCCATTCAAATTGTTTTAGGCTTCCTGGAATTCGGGATTAGCTTGACTTAGCAAGGCCCAGTTGGTATGTGCACATAAGGGTTTATACACAATCACCTTTTAAAATATAATGATTAGACACAGACAACTTCTTGGGAGGATAACTGGCCACAGCGTTTATTGGTAAACACAAACTGATGTAATAACCATAACAATAATTAACATAACCATGTGAGGGGAGGAGCCTGGCCAGAGACAGTACGCCCTGAACCCTCGTCCAGGGCCTACCGTGTTGGAACATCCGTACCACCGTAGGGTAGGATCTCACCCATTCTACCACTGTCCCGGCGACTCCCCTCACCACCCGCCGCTGCGACAAACACATAAACATAATTTGACATCATATAATATACATTTATTAAAAATCAACAAGTGCTTTAAGACAATATACAAGATAATACCTCCAATTTTCCATTACTCATTCTTATTTTTTTCTTTATTTCTTTATTTTTGTATTTTTTATTATTTAGCAACATATACATACTTTAGACAACAACACTTTAGGGATGGGTATCTTTACACATGGCTAGCTGGGGGCATAATGGTGGAAATGACGGCAAACTCCTACAACTGACTCCCCTCCCCCAGCTAGCCACCTTCTACCCATACCAGGGCCTGCCCAGTCAAGTGTCCCCTCCTCACAACCCCCCTGTGGTGGTCTACGGGGCCCTTCAATAGTTGCGCACGTCGCTACATTAGAAAATAGACTGCACCACAATAATAATGAAAGGATTCTGTCATGATTGAGTTGAATGGAAATAGATAAATCTCAGAATACATGATGGTCAAACCTACAAATTTTAGCTGCCATCTAAATAGTTTTGAAGCTGGGATTGCATTATTTTCATACAGATATTTTTATATTTTCTACAAGGAATTTGAGCGAAGAGTGACTTGACTTTTTTTAAGAGGCACAGATCTTGACACTGGAATATTCGGCAGTGACAATATGTCTGAATATGTGGCCAGTATGTGACGTAACCAGTTATTGTAATCGAGGTTTAATCAGAACTATCTTGTATTTTGCTTTTCGCTTGGAATTCTCCAGCTGTGGAAGTCTAGCTCTTTTGACCTGCATGAGTGGGCTGCCGGCTCTGTAATCAGAATGTCTTTGCTATCTCTCTCCTCATAAACACTACTGGCTTTGTATTTTAGTCTACTGAGGCCTTAACCCAACACAGAGCACTCACTGTGTGTGTTTCTTTGGATTTCGTGTCCTTTTTTGTACAGTTACTAGCTTTTATTCAGCAGTTTTCATTGTCCTGCTGTCATCTTTTTGTGTTTCTATAACTATGAAGGTTTATCTTGGAGATTAAACAGAATGCCTCATTTTGTACAGTTCAATAAATATATTGTATTTTTTCAGGCAAAATGAAGCAGTTAAAGTTAATAACATAACCTTTACATGTCACATAATCTCTATTTTTACTGTATATCTAAATCTTCTGTAGTAAACTAAAGTGATATTTTTTTTTTTTTATTCTTCCATGTGGCTTATTTTGTCTCTGGACATAGGGGTTCTTAAAAAAAAATTAAAAAAAATGAAGACCTTTATTGTACGTATATGGCTATACTTTATTTAAGAATTACACATAACAATATCATTATTAAATAAATCGGCTAATGTCCAGACTGTTTCAGTGATGCATTTTAGAAGAGCAAGCTTAACCATTACAAAGTTTTATTTTCCCAAACTAAAATAGTAATGTAACATTTTAACTACTGTAAAGTAATTTAATTCTCTATGGAATCCATAAAAAGTATTTCATAAGAGAAGGAACAAAAGTAACAAATTGTAAAATGCTGTAACATCACTCTAATCTGCCCCAATAGGAAGCCAGGTTCTAATGCCTCCTCCACCCACTGCCAGTTACCCCATCTCAGTGACCGATTGTAAAGAAGTGACAGAGGGAGGAAGAAGCATTGAGAACTCGCTGCTTAAAAAACTATTTTTGCTGGAGTACACTAGTTCCTATTTTTAGATCCGACTTCTTGGATAATAAAAAGCGTTTGAAGACCTCTTTAAATAAAACCTATATGTATTTTTCCAGCACATGCAGTCTGCCCCTCCATTCTCCCTTAGTTGATACAATTTTTTTGTTTTTATGGGATAGAGCATGAATGTGTCCAAACATCTTTGTGTTCAATATATCAAGTAAAAGTTTTAGAAGGTAGATAGCCCACTTTTCATGAAAGCGAATATACTCATTGTAATCTTTAATACATGCTCCTTGAACTGCATGCCACCAGATGGGAATGTCATGTTCCATCAAATGTCTTCTACAAACCCATAGTATGTAATAGAAATATGTCACATTTCTAGCAAATAAAATGAGCCTGGTGTTTGTATATAGGACAGTAGAGATCATAATATAGTGTTGAATCTGCAGTCATCACTTTTCTATATTTATGTTCAGATGTGGCCATTTATACATATTTTTCTCTTCTTTCTCAGGAGCAGTTTCAGTAGCAAGGCGCACTGGTATTCCTGCTCCTCGAGATCTGCCAACCCCAATATCAAGAGACAGAGCAACAGTACGGACTCCTGCAAATGTTAAGAAGGCACTGCCAAGCCCTTCCTCTCCAAGTACTGCTACACCAGCAAAACATATCCGTGCTCCATCGAGAACCAGGCAAGAAAATGAAGGAAGCAACAAGACCGTCCTGGAGTCCCAGGTCAAGGAACTTTTGGCCGAAGCAAAAACGAAGGATTTTGAAATCAGTAAACTCCGCAGTGAGCTAAAGAAATGGAAAGACAAGGAGTCCCCAAGTTCAGAGGTGCTGATAAACTCACTGGATTCTTTGGTGGATATGCCATCTAGTGATCCAGAATCATTAATTAGGAATCTGCAAGAGAGAAACATAGCTTTCCAGGGTGAACTTGTTATGCTCAGGAAAGAAAACCAAGACTTAAGGCAAAAACTGTGCTCTCCAGAGTCTCCTCTGTCTGAGACCGCAACCAGCAATGGGACAGATAGCAGCCTGGTATCTCCATCAACTCAACATACAAGCATGGCAAGCAAGTTAAAGAGTCCATTGACTGGTGAATCTGAAGATTATAGGGTACCAGGAAGTGGACTGCATATATCGGGTTCTTCAAGTAGTGATGTCACAAAAGCTTCTTTGTCACCAGATGCCTCCGATTTTGAACACATAGCAGATGTACCTTCAAGGCCTACATCATCAGGAAGCATTCCATGCCAAGGCTCCAAGTGTTCCACCAGTGGTAGTTCTCCAAACAACATTAGTGATCTATCTGTAGCTTCCCTGACTGAAAGGATACATAAGATGGAGGAAAACCACCATAGCACAGCAGAAGAACTTCAAGCAACACTACAAGAGCTATCTGATCAACAACTAATGGTCCAGGAGCTGACGACCGAAAGTGAAAAGCTTGCTGAGGAGAAGGCCTTCTTAGAAACCTCCTTACAGCAACAGAGGCAGAGGGCAGAACAACTTGGTCAAGAAAATGAGAAGCTGATGGGCCTCTTGAAAGAAAGGTCAAAGACAGAGGAAACCGAAGTCCATGACAAGCTTATGGATATGGAGAAAAAATATGCAGAACTTCTTGAAAAATCACAGTTTGAACGGGAAAAGTTGCTTAACATCCAGCAACAATTAACCGGTAGCCTTAGGAGTTTGGAGAAGGAACATCAAGAGGCTCAGGTCATGATCAAAAAACTGAAGGAAGAAACCGATAAACTACAACATCTGTTGGAAGCTGAAAGGAAAAGTAACAGCAACACAGCAAAGACCATAGAGAATCAGAAAGTCACAATTGAAGGCTTGAAAATAGAGACCAGCTGTCTGAAATCTCAGTTGGATGGCGAGAAACAAAAAGCCGCTGAAATAAATGCAGTGGGAAATAGCATTGGTAATTCTGAAATCCAGGAGATGTTAAAGTCTTCCCACACAGAGAAAGAACATTTAGAACTTGTGTGTTCAGAGCTTCGACAAGAGCTTCTAAGGGCAAATAGTGAAGTGAAGCAATTACAATGTCTTCTCGCGAAGGTAAGTCAAGAGTAATATTAGTAAAATTACCTTAAAAGGCCACTGTAATAACCTGGCTTCATAATTTCTGTGTAATAAAAATCAAAAAGAACTTTTTAATGTATTATGAATACAACATTTGAACTTTTTATGTGAAAACTCTTCTGCATATAGCTTATTTTTCTATCATCTTCATGCTGGAGATCCTCCTAAGACAACACTTGCCTTTTTAGATGTTTTTATCACTACTATACACATTTTGTGACAGTCTGAAGCATATTTCCCTAAACGCTTCCGTCAGTTTGTAAAAGCTGGTGGAAAAAACATATTATTGTCAGTATAAGTTTTCATAATTTTATAATAACAAAAACAAGTTGTGTAAATAATATATATCAATATAAATATCAATATAGCTCCTTGTTCAAGTCGAGCAGCTTTACGGTGTGGGAAATGACAATACACAGCCTGATAAAGCAATTTCTTTGGTATGTCTGCTTATAAACCTTAAAGGACCTCTGAATTGTCATATTTATAATTTCCTGTTTGGAGAACTCTACTTAATAATCCGCAAAACTCTTTTAGCCATACAGAATCTGATGATGCTCTGCAAATAAAGTATAATAAAAAAAATAAAATAAAGTTGAAAAACAAGAATTGCAGCCATTTATTTTTAACTAGTATATTATTTTTTACTTTAATGAGGAAAAACATTTTCTGTTTGTCTTTAGTTACATAAATAGTAATTGAGGTTGAAAAAAGTAAGCCCATCAAGTTCAACCTCTTTATGTAGTCCAATGACTTCCAGTGAATCTGCTGTCTGTCTCTCTCTGGGGGATACCTTTCTGGGGGTCCAGCCTCCATTCCTATAGACTTTTGTGTGTCTCGCCCAGCCTGCAAGACACAGGGTGAATATAACCTGGGTCCCCGCCCGCCCCAAACACCTCCCCACACACATACATAGAGAATTGAGGGTAATAGCTACATGTCAAGATCTGTCTCCCTCCCCAACCAAATTCCCTCAAGACTTGCATCTTACCCATTCAAAGAACAAATTATTGCAAATAGAATGAACAGTTCCATTCCTTATAATGCAATATAATAATTTAAAGGGACTCTGCCACCCGAACAAGAAGCTGATTTTATTTTAAAGAGCAGTAGAATTTGTCTATACATTGTACTAGCAGTTTAGCTTTTCTATAAAGTAAATTATTTCTGAAATATTTAGAATTGATTTTGCAGCACAGTGTGCTAATGTGTGGCTCCGTAAGCTTAAATAGGGATGGGTCTAAAATGCAGTCAAGATCTCTATTCAGTTCTGTAGAAAGGAATGTACATTGTTGTGGTGCTTAACAAAAGTGCTATATGAAATCACATCTCACTCCCCCCTAACTCTTCAGGCAAACAAGCAGTCTTAAACATCCAAATCTGAAGCCTAGAAACCAGAATTTTATCTGCTATAATATATACATTTAACTAGAAATACTTGTATACTCCTTGCTTAAAAAGCTGTTAATATGATTAATTTGTTACATTGTTACCAAACTACAAATGGTCTTCTAAACTTTTAAGCTTCTATCGCTCTTTTGCCCACCATAAATTCAATGATTGTTGTGGTAAACTACTTCCCCACAAAATCTAGCACACAGGCTAGGAACCGACGCCACACTGATGAGGCAGTAACCTCGAAACAATGCTGTCTGTGGGTAGGTTTCCTGACTTGTGTATAATGCATCCTAGGTTTTGCTTAAAGCTGTGTAATACAACAGGCATATGCTTAAAAGGAGCCATGTTTGAAATTTTATTTGGATTAGGGAGCGAAGCCTTTGTGGGCACATTTGCCTGTCCCTGCCCAGGTTCCCAGAATGCAGTGTAATAGCTGTATTTCTCTGAATTCTGAGCAGGAAACAGGTTTTTTAACTTGCTTTAGACCTTTCAACTTAAACACAAATGTACTATTTATTTACTAAACTAAATCTATACATATATGAGACTTTCAAATATACAGGAAGTTTTATTAATTGAAATGTGGCATCTACAACTGGCAATGCTTTCATGAAATGTTGAATAGTTTAGATGGACAAACCCTCCCGCGACTGCAGCCGTCCAGTAAAAAAAATAATTGCCTATAAAAGTTATAAATTAAAAGTAGTATTTATTTCTGTATTGCTTTCTAAAAAGTTTTCCCATTATAAAGTTTAGTTATTCAAAGAATCATATAGAAAGAATCTCACCACGGTGGTCCTTTTTAAGGTGGAGATTATATTAATGTAATATCCATGCAGAGCGTTTATGACTTGTGATTATTCTAGTCTATAAGGGCAAGCATAAAAACACACAGTGATTCATATGAAAATAATCATTTAATCTTGCTTGTGATAATAGTTGCAAGATGCAACATCTCCTCTGATTCTCTGGATAGAAAGCGGCTGATCTGGCTTCTTCATTGTCATGCATGAGACAGGAAATTGCATAGTAACGGAGGTTTAAAAAATACTTTAGTCCATCACATTCATCCTTTTTGATCCAAAGGAAGGCAAACATTGCCAGTTGTCTCATAAAAGGAAGACCATTTCTTCTTGATCCCAAAAACTGGCAAACTGATTACTCCCTGGATTAGTTATTACCTCTTCAGAGCCCTTACTGACAAACAGAAATGCAAATAGGCCTCCTCTAAGTATTAAGGAAGAGCTGAACTCATAGTGGAATGCAAGGAGATCTTATGGCATTCACAAGATGGCAGAGGGATTAAGTGTTCTCTCCATGGAGCGCCATAAGTTAAATGGTACAATGCACTAACATATCATGAGAAGGTTCTCACTTTGAACTGGTGTACAAACTGCTTTGGGAACAAATAGCTAGTAATGCTTTTTTTTCATGCACAGAAAAAACATTTGTAATGTTAAAAACCAACTCCCCTTTAAGGAAAGGCTCAGTGAAGTATAATAAGTGCAATATGCTCTTTTGAATAATTTCTCTAAATAGTGGGCTGCATTATATTAGAAAGTAAAATGAATAGATACAGTCTTTAGTTTTTTTTGTAACTTTACTGGACGTGGCCATTGCTTGATTTACTTGCAATTTAATAGGATACATGAGACCATATTGTAAGTTGAACTTCATTGTGGAAACTATTTCTGTAGAATTGCCTGAATGGTGTATCCCAAGGTCCCTCCTAAGTGACCTATCCAAGACCAGAAAAAAATGGTTGCCCAAATTAAAACATAATTGCATAAACAGCAAATACATCCTTTTTTACTTTTTTCTTTCTAAATACATTTAGCCATTTACCAAGATGCAATCTTTAAAAAAAAACAAATAAAATAAAACTACAAGCTTACAACCGGTTTCAAATTCGTATTGGATTTTTTTTATTTCCATGTACCTAAATGATCTGATCCAGGTGTTCAAGCCTGGCCCTGTATAACAGCTCCACTCTGGGGTCTGTGTATGAGGCAGGGATATGATTAGTGTTGAGGTCACAGTCCCCCGGGTGGGAAGCCTCTGCTGTGTGGATGTTAGGGGAGCCAGTAGGAAGTGGTTAGTAGGTTGCTGAGGTTGACTAGAACAGCAGTACCAAAAGACACCTCCTAATGTGAAGGGTTTAGGGAGCTCCAGATGTGTCTGCAAGTTTATGAGGTGACTGGAATACAGTAGAATCATTAGCCTGATGCAGTTTATTATCTGGGGAAATTATGCAATTGGTTAATATTAGGATTTAATGGAAAACCGCTGTTTGTTACTGTCACGTAAATATTTATTTTTAATCCATTCAGAATATCGTATTGAACTATGTACTAGAATATGCATTACATATGTTACACAAACACACATGTATGTATATGTGTGTGTGTGTAATATATATATATATATATATATATATATATATATATATATATATATATATATATATATATATATATATATATATATATATATATATATATATATATATATACAGTATATCCCTTCTTGTTAAGCTATTACTCCAAAATAATTATAGTTAGAAATATGTATGTTAATTAAAGCAGGTCCTTCTGGTCATTCTCCAGGGCCCTAGCTTTATTTAATCACCGGGTTTTTACTTAACCACTCCATTCCCACCTAACAATCTCGTTCATTTTTTAATTGTTCTGTTGTGCTTCCAAACTCTTAGGATTTTATTATTTTGCTGTAACCATTGTCCGTTAGATACATTTTAGTAATAGTAAGAAAAAAATAGGATTACTGGACAAGTGAAAATACCTGGTCTGGTTTAGTAAGGATGATGACACTGATTTATATAGAAGAACATCTGTCCGGTTCTAACAGAACATTTATCTGATAAAAAAAAAAAATGCCCTTATGATATGTATAACTTTGAAAATGGAAATATACCGGTTTAATTTTTTTATTTCACAACTGACTGGAATAATTTATAATAGGGTTGTGCAAATAAATGGTTTTCAGTATATTTGTAGAACTCCCAAAAAATGTAGGAGGCGGAAGTGCAATTTTAGTAGATAAAGGATCATTATTACCCGTATGTGTGTGTTTATTATATGCTCTTTTGAAAAACTGCTAAAAATATTTTTAGAATGTAAAATGCAAAAAATGCAGAACTACCAGTGTAGCTTGTGCTGATATGGGGAACAATTTAGGTTGGTCAGCCCAAGGCCTCTACCACAAGAGCACTTTACAGAGATATTCAGTGCAGAAGTAGAATTAGCCTGAAATAATGGTATACTGGCATCTGGCTGGTATTTTCAGTTAATATTTCACACTGACAGCTCAAGCAGGGACTAGGACAGAAACAGGGAAGTTTGTTCTCTTCCAACAGCTATTCTGTAGCATTGTAATCCACATACTCACCCTCATTTTTATTTTCTAAAGGATCTTAATGAGCCATTAAGCCTAAGATACCAGAAGAATCTATTTCAGACCCGTCATAAAGGAAGCTGACAGGTATATCAAGCAGTAGACATAAGTACATTGGATAGTGGATTTACATTGAACATGTGTATTCACCATTAATGCATATAGATCTAAATAGAGTATCATCCTATAGTACTTGTCCATGATAAATGCACATGGGTCCTTGTTGGCTCTATAAAGTGCTGTTTGTTCATGACCAGTTATTGAGTTACTATAGGCTGTCCGTGAAGCTATACATTACTAGGAAATTGCCAGTCAAAAATGACGGTAGTAAAATAGTAAGCCTGGCAATGGTGTTTGCCACACAATAGAAGGCTATGGGCCCTCTGAGCACTTTTTATGTCCTTGGGGCTAGTTTTACATCCTTCGGCCTCGTTTTCGTCATGTTTGTGGTTTTTTCGCAGCCATTTTTTTTCTTGCTTTTTTTCTTTGCCTCCAATTAACTTGCAACATCACTCGCAGGCTCCCTGTCCTGTGTGTGAGTGTGTAAGTTAATTTAAGGCACATTTTATTGTGTTTTTCCGGTCTTTGCAGTTCCGTGGTTTGGGCGTTGAAGTCTGATTTTTGCCAGCCGTACAGTGCATGTACGGGTTTCGGTCCTAAGTCGTACGGGTCGTAAGGCCCGCATGCCTCTACTGCTCACCTCGCTTTGCGAGCCCCGTAGGTGCGGCAAAGTCCCAGGGGCCTCATTGCGGCCCAACTCCTGCGTGACGACTCTCCTCGCTTTGCGAGGTTCGCAATGTGTGACCAACATCGTAAGCTTTCCGGACAGCCCAGCAGATCCACAACTATATATGTGATTATTTCCTTTGTTTGTTACGAGCCAAAATATTTTGTAGCTCTATACAGGGGCAAGTTGAAGTCAAAGCAATATTAACAAATTGAAGAAAAGAGCTCTGTCTTTGAGCTTAAAATTCAAATGTACACAGTGCTTTCGCTAAAGCACATAGCAAGATTGAAAATATTGAAAACTCGCACACTTACAATCTAAAGCGTATATATAGAGGTTTTTTTACTCCTAATTAGTCCAAAAGGCACTCCATGGACATGTTTAGAACTGTTATTTTTTAAGTACTCCTAGAAACTCAATAGACCAATGTAAAGCATGATATTGGTGATCACGAGGGTAGTTTTTTTGCTAGTTTGATCCCTGCAAGGGAACGTGTCTTATATCATCTCAAATGTCATTATCAGCCCTATTAGCACAATAAAAGGATTAGTTAAATCACTTAAGATAATGCAGACAGTTTGTGCTTTTCAACAAATACATTAAATGTACTTTTTGTGAGAATCCCTCCCAGTAATGATGCACTGATGAATGATGTCATATGTAATGGTGAATGATGTAATACATAACCCCAGGGCTCAGAATATTTGAGTGTGTTCCATGTTTCATGGACACACCTATGTTCCACAGTAAATCTTCTAACCCGGAGGCGTTGTTACTTCAGTAATCAACATAAATAACACACATTTTCTGTGTTTTAAAAAAAAAATATATATTTAGTTTCTATATTGCCTTCTCCATTTCGATAACTTACAAGTAGGAATTCCATGCTCTGACATGGTTTGAGACCACACAGGCCACATGAACCAAACAACTTTGTCTTTTTATTGTGATGTCACAATGGAACAGGCAAGAATTTCATGAAGTTTGTTTTATGTATAGAATGGTAGCACGTCCTTTACGCGCTGGAGAACAGCGCACCGTCATGAGAGCGCCCACATCATAGTGCCAGAAAAGAGCGAGCCCGACAACTGCGCGCCACCCTGCATCCCATCTGCCAGAGAGACTGCGACTGCAGGTTAAAAGGCAGAAGGGCATATAGGGAGTCGAGTGCAGGGGACAGAGAGTGGGGATGGGTGCGGGGGACAGAGAGTGGGGATGGGTGCGGGGGACAGAGAGTGGGGATGGGGTGAGGAGAGAGGTAGAGGACAGGGGCAGGTGATTGGTTGCAGAAGAGGAGAGTTGATGCCTTCTAACCGGTGGCCCACTCTTTTTTGGCGCACACATGTGGGTGTGCGCATTTGTCGGCGCCACGATGACAGCGCGCTGTTTTCCACAGCGCAAAGGTCGGGGGCCGTAGAGAATATATATACCACGGCTTTTGATCATATTCAGCAATAAGGACTTTAGAAAATATGAAATTGCACACTGAAAGGAAGGAGAAAAAAGATGGAACTGTTCACTGAAAGGGAGCAGAAAGTGAGCTTTTTTTCTATAAAGCATTTCTAATTAAAGTTTATTTTTTTTAAACTTTTTTTTTATATTCAGTGCTGACATTGGGAAGACGGCCTACGACACATGTTACGGGCTATCCCACTTGATGATAAATATAATTTTGCTCTCTTAACTATTTATTTTTATGAGGTTTTAACATAGAAGGCAAATCCCCTAAGGATCACTTGTTTCTAGTCAGATTTTTAGTCGTAATGTCATTATGAGAGAGGGTATATATATTGTATCTTAAAACAGCTGACATGAGTTTGAGTGCTTTTTTTTCTTTTTATTTCTTTTTATTCAAAATTTTATGCATATTTTACTGAAGCCATTATCCCTTTTTTGGTTCCTTGAACTTTTTGGAATCCCCCAATATATATAGTTTTGACCTAATCTGATTTGTATATAGAAGAGTAAGGTAATTTGTCTCTTTCTGTTCTCATGTGTTCTGCTCAACAGTTTTGCACAAATTTGAAATTTACTACAATGTTTTTGAAGCAAAGACAATATTGAGACGGGTCCAGGAAAGGATAGTTCAATTTTAGATGTCCTCTCCTTGTGACCATGGCACTCATTCTCACATGTCACAGTCAACCATTGTTTGATTTATTCTATAACAATGTCGTGAACATTCAAAGAATGGTAGGTGTAAAATTTAAAAAAATATGACCATTTCTTGTTCACTTGTGAGATGTCACCATGAAATTATTATGGCATTGAGTTTAACCAAAGTTCAATAACATAAAGGTAAGGCTGATAATCCGGCTTTGCATTATTTATAGGTGGTGCAAAAGTCAAAGAGCACAGTACTTTATTTAAACATGGGCAAGGAAGTTTTTAGGAAGCACAAATGTCTCCAGACAAGCTTTCCAAAGATACATTGTGAGCTTGGAAGAACATGGACCTCACTGCCTTCTATTTTGGATGGCTGACCTATAAATGAAACTGTAATGAATCATAACTTTATATAGTGCCATGTAAAATGTTATTGCTTTATAAATACTTGGTGGTGGTGCTGGTAATAATGATAATGTTCCCTAGGTGGAGACTGAATGCCATGAACTGAAGGATTTGGGAGATCGTCGAGAAGAACAGCTGAAGTCTTTGAACTTGAAGCTTCAGGAGAAGAGCTCTGAGAGAGAGACTGAGATTAAAGACATGAAGGACACTATCTATGAGCTGGAGGACCAGGTGGAGCAACATCGGGCGGTCAAACTACACAACAACCAAGTCATCAGTGACCTGGAAAGTAAGTAGGTGCAGGACCGTGAAAATCCAAAACAATATGGATAGTGGACAGCAACTTGGAAAATACTAGAGGAGCAAAAAGTGGTTACAGTATAACACAACCAGCAATGTATAAATACACAAAACAATGAGTTATAGTTGTGGTAAGTGCACAACATTTATTCTACAGATTCATCACTTTCCAAATAACATGAATTATTCTGAATTCCATGTTTACACCATTCCTCATAGCTAATAATTTAGCATGTGTGTCACAACCCAGAGATAAGAGGCTACGTGCACCCCAACACCTCCTGATTTTTGCTACAGGAATCCCTCTAGGTTGTGAATTTGGGGTTAAATCTCTGTGCCTAGCAGAGCACCTCGCTAGGAGAACTCAGGAAACCACAGTTGGCAAGCTCAGCCCTAAGGTTATTGACTTATTGAAAATAAAAAATAAAAAATCTCCACCCCTTTCTTTAGGATTAGAAGAATACAAAAAATAGAAGCACGCACATTTGCTTAGCATGTCAGATTAAGACTGACTGTTTATTCTTTCTTCCAAACACATTTAAAAAAAACATAAATCCACATGTCCCCCTCCCAATTTTCTTTAGCCAACCCCCCTTTTCATAATTCCTATTGCTTTATGAGGGGTCTGCTTTCTTACTGTGTCATCCCCATCCTATAAAGAGGCTATAACACCCCCCCCCCCCCTGGTCTCCAGATACACCAGAGTTTGGGGTTATCTTGTTAGGTCACTTAAGATTTTATGGCTGTACTTTGATCACACATGAGATATTAGGAAATAGAGTAACTATTCCATGCTTTGACCAAATACATCAGCATCATATTGTATAAACCATTTCTGCCACCTGTAAGCAAACATTGGTGCATATCGCATCGCATAGTAACCCCAACATTCATTATTGTGGCCGACATTACATTACACTTGAAAACAACATGTTGCAGTCCTTAAAACAAGTCTCATTATAATGGTCCAACCAGACACAATAACACATCAGATATAATAGTAGTTCATGCTCACAAAACCATAAATAGATTATACAACAAAGATAATAATATACCAGAAAAAAAAAAAGGGGGTGATAGTTTCTGAGTCTGGCTGGGCAGGTAAAAAAAGTTGTGCTCATCTGCCCATATACACCTATCTGTTTTACTTCACCGGAGATGATGCTTACCTGATAACATGAGTTCTAGATTTAAGCTTGAAGCCTACCTTTTAAGACATTACAGACCAAAGTGTAGCAAAATTGAGGCCTGTGGCACTTTTTTAACTTGCTCTTGTCGTGGTGCGGAGAGTGGTGGCAGGAATCCTTTGAATTCTTTGGCTATTCATACTTTTGTATTTTTATCTCAATAAATTGGAATGTAAAACTGGTAAACTGACATGAAGCTCAAGTTTAGTCCATGTTTACACTTCCTCTGAAATGTATTTAAATTCACTAGTCAGGCCGAGCGCACTGCTTTATTGCATCAATTTCTCAGTTTTTCTAGGTTTTTTTTTTTGCAAAAGTAAACTTGTAATGTATAAAACATTCTCTCTTAAATTCACAATAGAAAGTTTGTGACGGATGACAGACTTCATTCACATGCTAAAATTCCTAGGTCCTACCCAAAGGGATCAATGATTTAGAACCAACATAAAAAAAAGAATCTGAGCTTGGTGGGTGGATCATATAGGCTGACTGACAAACAAAAATTAGTATTCAGTGCAAGTGAAAATGTATAATCTGCGAAAATATTCATCTGTAAACATGGATTCAAGAAGAGGAGTCCCCTTAAAGGAACATTCTCTCAGTAAAGCTAAAAAAAACATGATCATGAACCCCTTATATACATATGTAACCAATTAAAAACAAAGTTAATTCATTAAAAATAAAGTTTGGGCTATAGCCAGCATTTAACCACTGTGTATGTGTTTGTGTATGTATATATCCAAATGTACCCACAAATGCCTCGCTCTTCAATCCATAGCCATTATCAAACTTGGCTTCCTTTAAGCTTATGCCTGCTGTAATGCAAAGCCAAGATTGATTTTACACAAGCTGAGAATCCTATCCATGTACAGCTGTTTCAAGCTTACTAGCTATCATCAGCATGGAGCGGGATCTCAGCTTGTGTTGTGGACCTTATGAGTAGGTAGTTCACCACAACAATCATTTATAATATGGTGGGCAAAAGAGCGATAGAAGCCCTCCACTCTCTACAGTAAATAAATAGTACTTCTGTGTCTAAAACAAGTTATAAAACCTGCTTTTATATATATATATATATATATATATATATATATATATATATATATATATATATATATATATATATATATATATATATATATATATATATATATATATATAAAATGTAACCCTTTCAAAATACATAACATAGGTAGGGTATATCATATTCTATATCTTTCATTATTTTAACTCCGTCTTAAGCCGATAAAAACTATTTAAGGGACAGAGAAATGTGCAAAATGTGGTTAAAGAACTTAATACACTTATGCAAAATAGTAGAAAACTGCTAATATGTTGCCTTCTTCTCAAATATGAGCATTTCCCTAAAATACAGTGATCCTTTTAACGTATACTTCCCTTTTACAAGCGATGTTTACACAATTCTGCAGTGCATGTCTGTACATAGCAGATGCAGCGCCACATAGTGGTCACAACATGGAATTAATAATCTCATAACTATCATGAACACAAAATAACTGCAATTATTAAACATGGTACAAGGTCTGAGAGTGGTAGACCACAAGGACAATGCAATTTCTTCCCATCATTACATTCTGATTTTGCTTCAAAGAATTTAAACGTGTGTGTTTTTCATATTTTCTTTAGATAAAATTGATAAATTGGAAGAACAGAAACAAGAAATGGAAAGACAACTAAAGCTCCTGGCCAAACAGATGAAGGTTAGTTTCCGACATATCTACAATTGTCTCAATGTAATACAGTATGAAATGTGAAGAAGTAGAGAATTAAACACATATTTATGTTTCCTAGATTAGGAATGCATCTGATAGATAAGTATCAGTAGTGTATGAAAACATGTTTTTGCTTTAAAAAAAAAAAAAAAAGCATTACCAAAACCCACCCTGATGTTTGCTAAATCTCTTGATTTAACACCCCTTGATATCCCTGCCAAAAACAGGATACAATTCATAATTTGTTTTGGCAAAGATATTCCTGCCAAAATCAGCATAAAATTCATCTTTAGTTTTGGCAAATCACAGGCAGCTAATGGCAATCTGTGATAGCAGTTTGTCCTGGGATGTGTAGCCTCCTGCACAAGGAAGCAGGAGGAGCCAGACACGGTTGTGTAGATTTCTGCATTGAGCTGCTGCTGGCTTGAAGGTTAGTAAAGTGTTAAAATCCATACCCAAATGCAAGGTTTCTATTGGTAGATATGCTGTGCCTATGTAAGCAGCTCTGGGGGTGTGAAAAAACAAGTTTGATTTTTAAATAAAATAAGTCTGTATGTTTTTATAGAATTACTTCATGTAATGTGTGTGTTTGATATAAGCAGCAGGTGTTAACGGGAAAAACAGGGAAACTTAGATATACCTTTCTACATTTGATTCTATATCCTTCGCTTCCTCTTTTTATTTAAGTAAAACAAAGCATAACATTTAAATTGCTACTTATATACTAATAACCTTTATTTTTTTTTGTTTTATACCTATTGATTCAAGAAGCCCGTTAAATCTTATAATGAATATGTTAGTTTTTCCAAGTAGGCCGCTTTGTGTATTTTCCCTGTTATAATTTGCCGGGATAGTCTATTTTTTTTACATCTAGTTGTAATATGTTATTTTTTATCACTAAATGGTTGTTAATAATTTTTTTATTATTTCTGCCATTTTACTATTAAAGAATTCCACCAAATATGTATATATGACCCTTCCTTCATGTCCACATCCTCTAAAGCAACAATCTGACTAAATTTTGAATATTTCATGTATTTGTGTGGGTACCATATATATTCTGTAATCACTTTTAGACTTGTTTCTAATAAATATATGAATAGAATAATACAACTATTATTAATGTGAAAAGTTAGACTTTTATCTCATTCTCTATTATCTATATCGATTATCTTGATTAATGTTCAGTTCTTAAAAGGATGCTATTAAATTAAATATTTGTTCAAATTACCACAGTATTTTTTTCAACATGAAATTTGCTGTCGAGCATTTAAAAAAGGATCCTATTTTTTCATTTGTTTTTATTATTTTTTTAGAAGAAATGGTCTGTAGTGTAGGAAAAGACTAGTTTTCTTCTTACTAATCTGTTTCCTAATACAGTGGCAGGAATCATTGAAAGTGTGTGTATAAACAAATGTTTTTTGTTTTTTTTTGTTTGTTTTTTTACTATTCCTTTGAATGTAAAATTATCCACGCAAACACAGGTAATGCTCTCTTACAGTTTTCAAGTTTCTATACTAATTAGGTAAAAATTGTCTGGGACAAATAATTTCTCTTTCCAACCTATACATAGGATGTGTCCTGAAATATAGGCCCAATTAGTTGGTTCCCACTTGTGCCTGTGCGCTCAGGCCACACTTGAAACAATAAAGCAATTTTGATTTTAAGTTTAATCACATAATGTAAATGATAGACTACAAACACCATAGAGTAACAGAAAACTATATTCTGATAAATGTTGTGGCCATGGTTACTTCCTTGGAGAATACTCATTGATATTTTTATTTTTTACACTTATTGCAAATATATCCGAATTTACTTAGAACAGCATTGTATCAACATGAGTTAACCCAAAATTAACTCTTCCTTATCCAAATGCTGTGGCTCATCCATTCCAGAAGTTTGCATTTGCTCCTTCATATTTTACTTAAAATTACGTAAATAATCAAATTGATACTTTGATTCTGGACAGTGACACCACCTTAGTTCACATTTTGGGTCTTAAATAATGCATTTAATATCTCACAGCCACCTGTGGATTTAAGTGGCAATAGGTGTAGGGAATATGAAAAGTTTTTAGTCAAACTAAAGGAAATCATGAATTAGGGCCTAAGAAACAACATTTGATTTCAGAGTTGACTTTTTTAATCCGTTCAAATCCAATTCAGGATCATTTGTCTGGTACCTGAACTAAAAAAAATGTTTTTATATAAAATTTTTAGAATGCAGCTAAAGGACTAAATGCATATATACATCTGTTTATTATTAGTGTAAATTATGTTGGTGTAAGTTATTTTGCTTAATCATTTAAGATTTATTTAGCAAATATTGCAAATCACATGCAATGAGACACAGGCCAGTTGGCCGGTGTCTTTTTATCTAAACTGCAATAAAATATATATGTAGTATTCATATAATATCAACACAACAACAGTTGGAAAAATACATGTTTTAAATTCCAGAGTAAAAAGGCTTCACTTTAGGAAGAATTGATTCATAGCAATATTGTGAGTTTTAGGAATTCCTACTTTTTGATCATAATCATTTATTTAATTATAATAACACAACAGGTTATAGAAAATAAAAATGGAGTATTTTACATATATATATATATATATTTTTTTTTTCTTCACAGTTAATTGATTTTCTCCCACTTTGAAAAAAAAACCCTGTTAGTACAAACAGTCTTTAGTATTGTTGCTTTTTAGCAGATAAACTTCTCTCCACTCCCCGTCAGGTGCCAAGGGCGTGAGAGAGGATCTGCCCAGTAGGCTATCCTGAATGTTTTGCTTGCAATAGCCACCACAGGAAACGAGTCAGATAAACAACCAATGCTATCGGGACAACAGTCCTTCTGGGCAGATCCTCAACCAGCCCCTAGACACATGAACGGGATGGAGAGCAGCATGTCTGCTGAAATCTAAAGCACCACATTGGTAAGTATTAAAAGCTACATTGAATTAATTATCTTCATATACTGAGTCTATTGCGGATCAGTTACTAACTAAATAAACCAATTAAATCCTTTTCTATTAGTTCTACAATGATCCCTTTAATTAATTTTTTTTAAAATAGAAAATAGAAAAATAGGCTAGGAAAGATTGTTAAAAGCATCTAGTGCAACTCTCATTTCCAACACTATTAATAAAGCCAATAGGATTTATAGGGATATGTTACATAAAGATTAATTAAAATGAATAGTGTTCTCTGATATGTTTTTACAGAAGTTTAGAAATACATATGGATGCAGATATGATAAAATATTGTAATACCCATAGATATTCATTTAAATGTCAACTATTTGTAACATACCTGGTTCCGTTGGTTCATGGTGTGGTGGCCATCATGAAGTTGGGTTCTGCCTAACTGCTCTCTAGTGCTGTCTACGAACAAATGAAAGTGAAGGTGACCTGTGAGGGGCTTTAACACTCTAGACCTATTGTGATGTCATGATAATGCATTACTATAGCAACAGTAATGCTTTCAACTTAAAGGGACCCTATAATAAGTATTGTATCCCCATCAAATCGGCAAAATCACCTGAAAGAAAGAATAACTTATTATGTTGTAAAATTACTTTAAACTGTCCTATAACTAAGCTTCCTCTAAATGCTTCCTCAATCTCCTGTGAGTTGTGCTTTTATATTAGATGTCCTATGCAGGGAGTTTCTCTAATGCCAACATTCCTTTCAAGGTTCTTTGTAGGTGTAGACAAGATATTTTAAGGAGATACCTATTGCTCAGGCTTAGTCCAATAATTTCTACCAAAGCCGTAACATTTTAAAGAAAATAATATTAAGTTTTACACTTTGTTGGAACAGGAAATCTTTTACAGAGGAGGAAAATTAGACGGTTTGCACTAATAATTGTTATGTGGACATGGAAGCTTTCAAAGGTATAAATACTTATGACGTAGCAGAAGTCAGAAGAAAGCGGCCTTACAATTATTATCATTTATTTGTACCATGCCAACATATTCCACAGCACTATAGAAGTATAAAGAAAAATATATTAACACATTTGAGAAAGAATTGAGGGCCATGTCTTTGGGAAAAGTACTATAAATGTAAGATTTGAAGCTCAAAGCACCTTATAAGGTTGAAAGAACTATGAAGAGCGTTCCATTTAAGGGTTCATTTACGGGATACCTAGGCACTGGTTTGCTTTGTAAAAACAAATACAAAACAAAAGAAAATGCCAACTAAACTTTATTGTTCCTTGCAGCAAACTCATAATCCTGAGCACAGTTGGGTACCCAACATGGCATTTTCACAGGTTAAAATATGGAAAAACAGCTCTCCCCTCTGAGTAATGACCACTGTATAAGCTTTCTGAGGATTTTTTGTCTCTGATCCATCACCACCCCTGATACAGATGCTGGAGAATATTGTCCATTATCTATGAACCCCCCAGAAAATATGTTTTCCCTTCAGCAACAGCAGATCTGCTTTTATCCTAATATTACTATACCACGGAGGTCATGCTAATTTTTTGCTGCACTTGTAATCACCAGGAGGACTCTGAGGAGTGGCGGAGGTTTCAGGCAGACCTTCAGACAGCCGTAGTGGTTGCAAACGATATCAAGTGTGAAGCGCAGCAGGAGCTACGAGCTGTGCGGCGAAGACTGCAAGAAGAGGAGGAGAGGAACACCCGTTTGCACCGGGAGCTGGAAGACATACAGGGAAGCAGGTCAGACGGCAATATTTGACAGTATTACTATCTCATTCACTTGGGTGATTACTCACGGTTTAGTAATTTATACACTATTTACTGACACACTTCACATGGCACTCAGAATATAGCCAGTGATGCTTCACACTAGAATGGAGACCCTTAAGATTATGAAAGGTACATTCATTGTATTAGTCTGACTAGAAGTAATCCAAGTTTAGATCATGTTCCAGAACTAGAGTTGTCATTTTAGAGTAATTATTATTTATTCGTATGTGAATGAAAGAAGAAGTTTTTTGAAGTAAAGACACCGGTAAATACATATATTTTGCTGTTTGTTACACATCTCTTTATTAAAATAAGTAAAATTGTATAAACTTTTATAAATGTGCACACACCCAGACTTTAGAACATTTGTCATATTTACTGCTATTGTAAAAAGTCTTGTAAATATATTACTTAATCAGGAGGTTCCCATATTGATTAGAGCCAAGGTCCATTCCTCAATAAAATACAACACACCCAAGAATAAATGTTAACAGTTCCCATGTGATTTAATGGTAATGTTTACCCTGGTTATCTCCGTACATACAACTGCAGCCTGTCAGACATGAACATTCACATTATGAGTGCTTAAAGCGCCACTGTAATGGTCCAGCTCTAAAGACTTTAATTGGTAATGATTATTACAATTTTTCAATTTTGATCTTTTGTGAGGAAACTTACACTGGATATTGCTCCTTAGCCTGAGTGTGCAGATTATTTTTCTAGACTCTGCCCCCAAAGCTGTGGAGTAATGAGGCAGCTGCCGGGGAGTGTGGACCATTACCATTTCTTCCTTTTTGTTATTAAACTGCAGTCCGCTTACCACTCACCCTTTACATGTTTACACATTTATTGCATGTCTGTACACGTGCTAATCTGTTGTTTTTTAGGCTTTTTTGTTCTCTCTGCTAGTAACAATGCTGTATATGTTTGTGGAATATTATATTATGAAATGCATATAATAATTGGTGGGCGCAATCTGAAATAGATTTACTTATGGTTGTTATTAACATGGAAATATATTGTGGAAATGTTCACGACCATTACCCCTTGTTTGAATGACTATACGAAAATCCCTGCATTACACTTTAAAGGGTAAGTTTCACCTAAACACAAATTGCGCTTATATGAAAAAGTTCCAGTTTAAATATGTGTAAAAGTTTAAGCAAAAAAAGTTTAGTGATGTGAGCTGCTGAAGAACATTTTATGTAAGTGTCACAATTTCACAAAATTAAGCTGCAATTTGATTGGCTCTTGAATGTTTGACCCGATTAGCTCAGCATAATAAGTGCCACTGACAAAAGTGGAACCTACAATGGCCGCTTCCATGCTCCACAAACATGGAGAAGTAACTGGCAAGCTAGGCAAGTTTCATAACATTTACCCAGATTTCATTTTCATTGCTCTTTATTATAAAGAAACTTAGTGCAACTTGCCCTTTAAGTGTTGGAGGAGCAATTTCCTTTTGTTGTTTGCGAATGTCCAGCCTTCTTATAGCTGACTTCATGCACATATTGACTTGAGAATTGGCCTTCAAGGGCCATCTGACTAGTGATGTCAAATCCTGGTCATAATCTTCTCAAAATTATGTGAGCTGCTACAGAGCAATTACGGAGCTATAGGTACTAGGACACTTGCAGGCTGATATTTTAATCCCTTGTTTTAAATGTAGTTATTTAGGGATTTGTTAGATATAACTTGTGAATTTACCGTCTTGGAATATGGCCTCTGAAGCCTTGTGTGTAAGGTATATCAGGTTCCCCACATACTTACTTTACCTGTGCGCTTCTTGTTTTATGTGCGGGTCTGCTTTTTGTTACCAGTTACTGTTTGCTGCTTGATGTTGGTTCCTGTTTATGTAGTATATAGGATATAAATGTGGATAGGTTCTGTTTATATAGTATATAGGACATAAATGTGAATAGGTTCACCACAGGCCTGTACCAATGTGTTACACACATATATATATGTGGTCCTTACATATCCAACCTTGGCTTTGCTCAAAGCTGTTTGATACAGCAGGCATAGGCTTAAAGGAAGCTATGTTTAGAATGGTAATCGATTGCAAGAGCAAATCCTTTATGGGCACATTTGCATGTCCCTGCCAAGGTTCCCAGAATGCAGTGTAATAACTATATTTCTCGGAATTCTGGGCATGAAACACGTTTTTTAACTTGTTTTAGACATTCAAATGTGAACACAAATGTACTATTTATTTACTGTAGTCCAAGAACCCCAAGACAGTGCCTACAAATCAGACCATAGTTTCTTCTTAGAAGCAAACCATTGTTACATGGTCGCCCTTACAGCTTTTACATGCTATCATAACAAGATAGATGTGCCTGAATTAGCTAAGCTATCCATAGACAGAACTGCACTATTTCATCCTTATGGGATTCGTCAGGGTGGGGCAGGCAGGGAGCTAATTGAGTGAGCTAGAACTTAATTGTGCTACAAAAGCTATTCTCTACCATACAGTAAGGAAAGAATAAATGTATCTATTTACAATAATCTAGAAAACCTACTTTCAGTTCAAAATCACAAGGTGTCCACTGAAATCAAATAATTTGGGGTGGGCACTTGCAAATGTAACCATAAACAATGAGCATGTTTAAAAAGGAAAACACGTTTAGTTTTTCATAAGATTTTTGTTTTTAAGCAAATCTCCACCAGCATTTATTTCTTTATATAATCAAACAAGCTAAAATAAAGAATTGAGGGCATTATTATTCTTTAAAGAAATTTGAGCTTCATGCAAACGAACACAGGTCAACTATAAAATGATCTCATATTGTCTTGTGAATTAGGTTGTGGGTCAGGAATGACCTTTTCTCACAATACTAAAATAAAATATAATGTACTAGGACATTTCTGTTGAGAGACAGACAGGTGAGCTCTCTAATGAAGGGATTAGCGGGAAGTAATTGGAGTTGTGTGTGTATACAAATAATAAATTATGATATTATCATTGGGAATATCTGGGGATGCTGCCATGCAATTGTAGGATGTATTGGTACATTTTCTGTCTCTTACAGTACATGGATGTTTATTTCTCTTAGTCTCGTTATTAGTTGCACAAAGACTTTAAGCCTCAGGCAGTTTTTTTGAATGTCCTAAAATGCTTAGAGAGCAATGCTTTAGGCTCAATCCTCTGATTGTGTTGGTATAACCAGACTCATGTCTTTGGAATTAATGCCATTATTAATAATGAAAGGAATATATAACATAGTCCTGTCTCAAGAAGGCAAACACTTTTTTTTTATTAATCTGTGAACAGTTTTGTTGAACCTCGAACACTGCCTTGACCACTAAAATGATATTTACTCTTCTACTTTTAAGTTAAAAGGTGCCATATGCAGGGTCCATAGAGAGTCCCATGTTAAGTTTTACATTATTGCTTGATTCACATGTCATGGGGATTTATTAGCTGTTGAGTAGATATTAAAATATTTTTGTGACTGTTATGAGTGGAGGGGGCATGTTGGCTATATGAGAAGGTCAGGCTGCTTCATCTAGAGCAGGGGTGGTCCTGGAGGGCCACATACATGCCTGGATTTGATAATATCCCCGCTGCTCACAGGGGAGACAATCACTTCTTCTGTCATCCCGATTGACTCACAGAAAGGAAGTTGTCATAGCTTTAGCATGCCAAGGCACCAGCTGTGCAATACCGTACAGACTGATGCCCTCAGCCTTATAAGATAGGCTTATTGTGCCAGGGGAAATGGGCACACTGAGATGGGTTAACATTGGGGATGTTGTGATTTATGTGTTATTCCTTGTTATGCCTGTTTATAGTTGCCTGGGTGCCACTGGGCCCATACTGTGGTACCCATGTTTATAGTTGGGATGTGAATAGGAACATTATGGGAGTGATGGGATGTATGTCTGTGTTGTGCTTTTGGGGGGCTAGCACTTACAAGGGAAATATTTTATATGCCCAGTATTTCATAGTAATGGACTAGTCCCTTATTAACAAGATTAGAGCGATAATTGACCCCTAGGAGTCACATGACACCAGTATCTCTCCCACTATCACAAGCCCTTTGACTGGTGTCTCCATGCCTATTGTATGGAATTACCCCTACCAAGAATACAGCAGTGGAAAAGTGAAAACAATGGGTTATTCTTAGACGGGCATGCATCAGTGATAACGTGAGAGAGAAGTATTGGGTGTAGCCATGGATGCACATTTGAATTGATTGGCCTGTTGTTGCTAGAATGTGGTATAAATATGTCCGATGGTTTCAGTAATAAAGATGTCATACTGGTTCACATAATTAAAGTGTGAATTTTGTTATTGATGTTGGGAATTCTGTTTGGAGTAAGTTCTTTTCAGACCACAGACACCTCTCGGTCTAACCTAAGGGCTGAAAGTTCTTCCTGCTGTACAGAGGTAAAGCGAACCGGTCACACCTGTGGGGAGTGGTTTGGGCAATAGGCTCTTATCATACCCCATTCAACATACAGGTTGTCACAGATATCATCAAATCCAGGCTTGTATATGACCCTCCAGGACGATCTTGCCCACCCCTGATCTAGAGTATAGGAGGTAATCTCTGAGTTCAACATGTAGTCCCTGCCACCAGTTGTCCACCACTAATTTAAAGTGCCACTGTAGCCTCACATTCATCATGTTTTGAGCAACTACACTTCTAATAGACAAAATGTTTTAGGGAGTGGAAAAAGTATAGTTTTGATTTTACTATTCAACTAGTATAATTAGGCTCCATCTTTACTTCTGCTGATATTCTTCTGCATATGGGTGAAGACTTTGAATGCAGAAACACTGCTTCAATGGAATTTGTCAATCTATAGTGCCAGTGCTTTCAGGACTAATTGAAATTTATTTTCTTGGGGGGGCAAATTACTATTTATACTGTATTCAATTTCATTTGTAGCGTGCCAGCACATTTAAACAAGACAGTAGGTATCCATAATAACAAATAACTGTATACAGTTAGTATATAGTTAGTACATTTTTAAAGGGTGAGCTACATTTTTACTTTCTAAAACATTTTGCCCATTATCAAGTCTAGTTTACAATCTAGCATATTGTCCATATGGAATAACAGTGGTTCTTTAAAGCATTTTATGGACTTGAATGGTTTTATTTTAATATCACCGTGGGAGGTATTCACCAGAGTTTTCCACAGCCCTACAGTCTCATAGACACCGGTTATGTTTCATTAGTCACACCCGGTCCTACAACAGTACTCATCCTTTACACCCTTATAGTCACTCTGCATCCCACACACATAAATCACAACCAAAAGTCTGAATCCTTTTTGTTTATAACCGTATCATATCTTCTACATTCAATACAGAGTCTAAGTAGAGATTTAAAAATAAAACAAATTCCCTCTTGTAATCTATGTGTGTGGTCATTGACTCCGCCATAACACTTCATTTTCCCAAATTCCTTTAAAGGGTTTGTTTTCACTGTTGAGAAAATAATACAAGATGTGGAAAATTAAGTTAATCACTGACCTTCTGAGGAGGGCTAGTTAAGTGCTTTATATATGTATTTGTGTGTAGTCCAACCCTAGCTTTACTTAAAGCGGTTTGATGCAGCGTGCATATTCTTAAGGGAAGCCATGTTTAGAATGGTAATGGATTGCAAGAGCAAATCCTTGATGGGCACATTTGCATGTCGCTGCCAAGGTTCCCAGAATGCAGTCTAATAACTATATTTCTTGGAATTCTGGGCATGAAACACATTTTTTAACTTGTTTTAGACATTCAAATGTGAACACAAATGTACTATTTACTATGTACTATTTATTTACATATATTTAATACACAGTAAACTCTCTGTTATCCGGCACCTATGGGGACTGCCGGATAAATGTAGTTGCTAGTTAGACCCGGTTTTCCCCCTGGATTCATGATTAAACAACCCTTAAACCCCTCAACTGATTTTAAAAAGGCATTAGCACCTGAACTGGGCTATTTTGGCCCAGGAAAAAAAAATAGAAAAAAAGTTAGTATTTTTTTCTGCAGTCTCTAACTGCCGAATTAGCGGGAGTTTTGTTTAAATGGGGAAATGGGGAATTAATGCCTTTTGCTTGAGAGTCCCGGTTAGTTGAGTGCCAGGTAATAGGGAGTTTGCTGTGTGTGTGTGTGTGTATATGTGTGTATAAATATATATATATATATATATATATATATATATATATATATATATATATATATATATATATATATATATATATATATATATGGAATATTATATTGTTAACTGACCATGAAAGCAGTACTTCATACAGAATGTATGAACTATGTCCCATAAAGCTTAACTGCTTCTTTGTAGTCATGCTTATTAATTCAAATATCAAATGGAAAACATTTAACCTCAGTTGTCCTTGAAACCTCTGTGCAGACAAAACATGGAGGCCAGAGGTTTGTCACCACTTGGAAATGTACCAGTAGACAAAGGTTTACCTATAGGGCACCAGATCTGATAAGAAAGGAAGGGTGTAGGATAAAAGGACAACATTCAATGAGTTCAAGATATTACAATAGATACATTTGTATAACATAACAGAGTATAGTTTAAGACGTCAGTCCATGGTGAGGTCTTTTTTCCCCCTATATTTCCTAGATGGAATCGCACATTTAAACTGTAGATTTCAAATTTCTACTTATGGAGGTGTAAATCTAGAACCAGAACCACTCTGTAATGATAGTCCTTTATACTGTATAGCCATTTCTGATTGGTGCACAAACGGGATATTGTGTTGCAGCCATTGTATAGGAGGTAGTGTGAACATGTCAAGCAGAGGTCATTATTAGGACCCCACTCACATAAGTATCACTACAACAGGGGGTTAACTGCTATAAAACTAAATATTGCTTTAAAGATGTTGCTGCTCCTGTTCTGGTATTTGGATATGGACTAGAAGCCCACTTACCAACAAATAGGCTTCCTATATAAGACACATATCCAAGGCTGGCACTAAGTCTCATGTGCACCTTCTCCTGTTAAGGGGGAAACAGATGCTCTCGGTTCAAGAACACCTAAGGACGGGCAGAATATATCCAGATGTGAACAAAGTGCCACAGAAACAGAGGTAAGACACTTTGCAAAGCACTTTATGCAATAAGACAAGCTCTGAAACAGTCTGTTAAATAGTTGTAGAGTTGTAGTATTAATAATGGGCAAAAACGTTTTGGTAAGGAAACTAAATTAATGGTTGCTTTTGAGTTGTTTCTGCAGTTTTGCAATTGTATGAACCACACCCAACTGACTTTGCTCATCTGTCCTTCAAGCAGTTGAGAAGTTTGACATTGAGAATGTGGACAATCAGGTATTTGTATTTCGTTATTGTCCGAAAAACATTTTGCCCATTATTAATTTTTGCTCTTCAACGTAGAGCACTGAAAATATGGGATTACATTGTCCCTTTAAGTAACATTGTGGAGGAGCTACTACCGGTGAAGCAGGTGCAAAGCAACAGAGGCCACCACAGAATAGGGGCAGTAGCCAGGTGTAAAGGCACACTCGTAATTTATTATTAGAGTGGCAGAAAGATGATCTCGTAACCATAAGGTTAATCTGACCGGCTACATATATAAGTAATTTGCACTTGGGTCCTCCATCCAAATGCTCTGTCTTCGAGGAAAATTAAATCAAATGTAGTATTATTCAAGGAACAGTTGACTAAATTAGATAATGTAGTTTCAAGTGTTTTTAAGAGAATAGGAGTATGTTATTTCATGTCTGTGTGTGCATTTTGCCTCCATGTGCTTATTAATGTATGTCCTGCTCGCCTGTGCCTCGGCAGCCCAACTTTGACCCTCACATTCAGCTCCCTCACTGGCCCAGACCATTGTTTTAGGAATATCTGGGGCACGATCAGGTCCGGCTCTATTCTCACACAATTCACCAGTACGGAAATGTATTGAACACCTAGTAGGCAAGGTACCATAGCTCAGGGGATGGGGTATTGGTCTTGTATTTTAGCAACTGGCAAAACCTTTTCTTTTTTTCTTAATACATGCATTTTATATCCACAGTTTTTCCGTCCTCACAAGTTAGCTGAAAGTGGATCAGATATCCGCAATCCAAGAAGCAGGAACACTCCAGAATCCAGTGGATGTTCATCTCATGAAACCATGAGCCAAATCTCAGAGAGTTCATTTTTGTATTCTGTGCAGGACCATTTTATCCATTATCTTGCTGCAAAAAGGATAAACTTATATTGAAGACATTGAAGACACAATTTTATATATTTGCTGTAATAGTAGCACCGAGATGTCATTGCCTTTTCAGTAGTATTTGAATCCTATTGCTTATTCCATTTTATTTATGACAATGCTTGATTTATTATTCTTTTTATATGTTGCTCAATATCTAAAAGTGTTGGACATGTACAACTGATGGCATGTGTATAAACCCAAAATATTATGTATATTTAAGGGAAACCAATGTCCTAAATTTTCCCCTAAAAAGCAAACAAGCACATTTGGCAGTATTTTCTTCTGTGAAAAACGAGTGACCTGAAGTCTAGTAAGCTTATTTTTAATTCCATAGCAAACATAATTTAAAAATTTAATAACCACCATTTAAATTTTTTTTAAGGGCGCTGTTGATACAGCTAATATGGATACTGATTTAGCCACCCTCCTCTATAAATTGTATAAAAATTATTTTTGCCCAGGGATTAAAATGTTTTTATGATTTCAGATCACTAATTTCTCACGCAAATAAAAAATCACTTTTAAAACATACTCTTTTAATTACACAATGGAAAATGTTGGACTTGAGTGTACCTTTTAATTAATTTATTTGCTCTGTACATGTGAGTGTTTTTTTTATGTGTGATCTTTGTTTACTGCATATTACTAAAAAAAAATATTTTTAGTTTTATTACCAAAATGCACGAACCAAGAAATAAATGGAAATGCTTTTGGATGAAACGGTTACAATAAATGTTGCAATGCTACCACTGAGCCACAAGATGGCACTACATGACCTATATAAGCAGTATTTGAGTTCTGTCTTCTAAAGGTGCAGTCCCACTTCCATTTTAATATCCTTATCTATTTATTTGTAGTTTCTGTATGTGTGTTTAAGCTCTCCGTAATCAGATTCTATTATTTTTTGCAATTTAAATGACTTTTTTTCCCCATTTGGCATCATTTGTCAAATGGCTTATCACATATTTCTTTCTGTGACAAGGTAGTCTCATATTTCTATATATTTTTTTAAAAGAAATAGAATGGGGAATGGATAAAAAAAATGCAGGTTTTAATTTATTCCTTCATATATGTCATTCTTATTTACCGGGCCAGCCATCCTTTTTTTCTTTTTTTTCTTTTTTTTTTTGGAACCGTTTATTTATCTTGCTTTCGAAATGGGATGTATTTACTTCTATTTTTGCTTTTTTTAAATAATTTTGCCCATTTAAGTTCTTTAAAAACAAATATATTGTGATTGGGACTGTACTAATACTTTAAATTTATGTACAAAATAAAAATCAGCTGATATCTAAATTTACATAAAAATAACACATTTTAATTATTACATTCCATGCTCATTATTTACCTTTGCAAACCTATTGTATTATTCTTTTATATGCCTTTCAATGGAGGGCAAGGCGCATGTTGACAAATAGGATTTGATTTAGTTAACACCAACACACAAAGAGAGAAGCTGTAATCCCAACAGTAACTCGGGTAACCATGTTTACTAGCTGGAGAGAAACGTATTTAGATTTAATCCAGTAGCCTGATGTAATACCAGGCACAAATTGCCTAGATTTAACTGATTTAGGTTTATTGCAGTTAGTGGCTTAGTATAAAGCTCAGAGAATTTGCACCTGTAATGTGTAGAATATAAGGTAATTAAATATATATATTGAAGTGATTACAATAAGACATTCACAGCTCATTGACCTTTTTAAGTAGAATCTGCATTTTAACCAGTTCAACTACCAGTATTCATTTAGAGAAGAGGCCTCACTTTTCGGTAAATAAATCAAAATACTTGGGCCTCTTGGATAGATCTATCTGTACCCCAAACAAGAGAACCTGAAAATGTGGCCTAGATGTGACGCTGAGGATATCCCTGGACAAACCTGGTTTAAGAGGAGAATCTAAAAGGACTGTAATTCCCATTTCTCCAGCAAAAGATCAATAGCGTTCTATATTAGCGTAATTGGACAAGGAAATCATGTTTTTCTTATTGCATTAAAAAATTGGTATTTGATGTCGTATTCAGACTTAACTGCTCTTGGGAATCTTTTAAATATCTTTAAATATAAAACACTATTTACACATTTTTCAATTATTATAGAATACGTACTTATTTACAAAAAGAAACCTTTACAAATAGACTTACATTTATTTCCAGCTTCTCTCTTATGAATACTCATATGATCCTCTATAACATTTTCAGCTATTACATTTACTGGAATGACATGTCTCCTAATAGATATGGCACATCTGGTGTATGTTTACTAGCCATAGTGTTCTGGGATGAAATGCAATAAAATTTTCTAAAAACAGAGAATAGCAATGATATCTAAAGACTGGAACTTTCAAAAAAAATCTGCCATCTTATTCCAAACTGCTACACATCTTGGGCAATCTACAAGCAAATGCTCCATTGGCTCCATGTCAATACAGGGATCTCCCTCAGACACTTCCTGTCATTGATGTTTCTGTATTTTAAGTTCTCTTTACATACATTTTCCCATGGAACAATAACCATGATAAATACTTAGTTTTTTGGGGGGTAATCTGGGGTCATTTATCTGCTGTAAGATTTGACCATGATTAGATTAAGGACAGTACTTCAGGTCTAGTTTGGGGGATGCTCTGTCCAATACTAAATTATAAACTTGTTTTCTTGATAATTGTTTAATTTCTCTTTAAAAATATCAGGAAATTTAAAATCACATAGTGTCACATATGATGGTATATATCCTATTTTTGAGTGATCCTTTTAATACCTCCACCATAAAACCATGGCTCAAATATTGATAACCAGCCTTTAAAGGAACCACTCCACTTTGCCAGGGCCAGAAACATTTAACCGGTTTTCCCAAAGCACCTGGAAGAAAAGGTAGGCTTGTCACAGCTTTCTCAGGAGGTGGAAACACAAAGCTTAGGTAGACAAAGATGGACAGCAGAAATGATTTAACAATTGTAACTCTAATGATTTTCCATTGCTTCATCTCATGACCTTTTGTTTTACATACCGTATATTTCCATCCCCCCAAGTATAAGACAACCCCTATTTTTGGGGCCCAAAATTCAGAAAAAAATAAATATGCAAATGTGTATTTTATAAGTTTTTATTGTGTTACACATATATTTAAGGGCACTTTCTGTCCTGATTTTCACTGATTTCCATTCCAGCTCAAGATCACATTATTTATTACTCACTCGTGATGTTCATTTGCATTTTTCTGGTTTGCACAGGGATCACAAAGCTATTGAGCTAGAATGGAAATCGATGAAAATCATGACAGAAAGTGCTCTTAAATATATGTGTAACACAATATTAACTTGTAAAATACAAATTTTTAAGCTCACAAGCATCACACACATGCCGCACACAACCTGTACAGCTCATTAACAATGTAAGTTTTACACTGTAATGCTGCATCTGGCCACTAGATGGCTGTTTAAAGGCAGGAGAGTAGACACACAGAGTAGAAATGCTTGTTCAAATAGAGTGCATTATAACACCTCTTGTGAGCTTAAGTTAACGTTGCGTTAAATATATATTTAAGGGCACTTTCTGTCATGATTTTCACTGATTTCCATTCTAAAAAATAATGTGATCTTGAGCTGGAAGGGAAATCGGTGAAAATCATGCCAGAAAGTGCCCTTACCCAAATATTTAACATAATAATACCTTGTAAAATACATTTTTTTATGCACACTTGCAGTGTAATGGACTCTAATTGGAACCATGCATTCCAAATGTGTGTCGTTTCTCCTGCCTCAAATCTAGTGGCCCGATGCAGCATTACAGTCCCAGACCAGGGTATGTAATTACAACATTCTGTGTATAAGCTGGTCCCCCTATTTTAGACTTTAAAAAAAAATAACGTCTTATACAGAGACTAATACAGTATATTACGTTTTTCTTCCCAATTTAGTTCCTCTGTATTGGAATTATTAAAGGTAATTCCCAGGATGCTCACAATTTCACTTTCAGTTTCTATACAGGCAGGAAGAACAAACTTTTTTCCTAGTTCTCCAACAGTTTTACTGTAATTAATTTGGGAATTTGAAATCTTTGAATATCTCCCTAACTCCAAAAGTAGATTATCAAATGGATTTCTAGAAGTCACAAAAGCTAATAAAGCGTCAGCATAAGCAATACACTTTACATGGATCAGTGGAGCCTGCTGGATATTTTTATTGGTCTTAATCGTCCTCCGTAAAGGATCAATAGAGGAAAACATACAATAGGGGACACCCCTGACGTACCCCTGATCTTATGGGAAAATCTTCCAATTATTTATAATAAATATTCCCTCAGTATTCCTATATGGGCTTTCAGCCTGGACACACATTTATCTGATATTCCATCATTTAAAATACAGACTAGAGATACAAATTATTAACTCAATTAAACACTTTTTACTGATCTAAACTCACCATATATCCACATTAAGCTCCACTTTTCGCTTGCTCAAAAGTCTCTCGCACTGTAATGAGGGAGTTTGCAATCTGTCCCACATGTATACCACAGGACTGGTCAGGACTTATCAACGACTCAGCCACAGAACCCAACCGAACACACAGAATCTTAGCAAGGATTTTATAATCTGCGTTAAGTAAAGCAATTGGGCGCCAAACTTTTTATGTCTCTTCTATCACCTTTTTAATACATTAATACCAGTAATGACTGAGACTGTGAAGATGATAATCCTGTTTCATTCAGCATAACATTATATACTTCACATAGGATTGGGCTCAGTAACTCACTAAAAACCGGGTAAAATTCTGATGTTAACCCATCAGAACCTAGCGCTTTTACCTGGAGACTTAATGGCTGCTTATACCTCCGATACTGTGATTAGGTCCCCCATGGTGGTGCTAACTGAATCCAGTTTAGGAGTTTATATCTGGTATAATATACTCTGTAAATGACCTTTAGTAATATTTTTCCCATGATATAATTCTTGTAAAAGGAGTTTGCCAAATCAAAGATTTTCTTAGGGAGTGTAATAGTTTGTTGACTTTTCATCCCATAGTTTTGTCATTACTCTCTTCGGATTCCTTTCCTTACATTGATCAAAAATATTAGGTGAAAACATTTCAAAGACCTCACATTCACGCTCATGAGTTAGAGAAGAAATCCGGTAATAATGTCATTCTCTCATTCTCCTTTTAATTACGTTTATATATTCTGACTTTACCTCCTGACCTCTCTGAAGTGCAGAGAAAGGCTGACAAAGTTGGACCCTACATGACAAATATTTTTAATATTTATTACTCTGAGATATACCTTGCCTCTCTCAAATAAATCCTTTATTTCTTGTATCTTCCCACCATATACCAGCATTCTCATACATTTCCATCATGGTTAATCTTGCCTCGATAAGACTTTTAAACATGGAGACCATTCTATCACATTTGATAATATTAAAATTACATTTCCAGTATCCTGGTCCAGATAAGACCAGCTCTTCTTTATTTAGGGTGACACCTACAAAAGCATGATTGGAAAATAAGGTTAGTTTTTTTTTTCCACATAGATTTTGTCTTTTTGACTTTTAGCACCACCTTTTATATAGGTGTAACCTGAAATATCAGGATTTGGGGATTTTAAACACATCCACTAAATAGGCTTCAGTGCACATACTGAATAAGATCCCTTTGTTTACCTCTGTCTTGAACATAAGAAACACAATTTGTCACCTCCAAATACTACAATTCTTGCAGCGTGAAGATATGGCCTTATTAAAGAAAATAAATATTTTCTTTCAGCTCTCAATTGAGGGTCATAAATGGTAATACATTTATAATTATTTTTAACAAAATACACCTCCCTAACATTATGTCAACAATCTTACTAGATGTGATAGATATATTTTTAAATGTAATTCCAACTCCATCACGCTTATCAGGCCCAAAAGACCAGAAGGATGCACCCCAAAACCAGTCTTTCCTACAGATATATACATTATCAGCCTTATTAAATTGCGATTCAGCAAATTTAAAAGGGCTCTATTTAAGCACACAGCATATTATTTTAACAGAAGTATTTAGTTAGTGAAGACCTCGCTTTTGGATAGAAGTTCACTAACTATAAAACATCTGTAAAAAAAATATGCTGTGTGCTTAAATAGAGCCCTTTTAAATTTGCCGAATCGCAATTTAATAAGGCTGTATGTGTAGTGGACAGTCTTGTTTTCTTCAAAAAGAAAACATCAAAATTATATGACTTCAGAATTGAAAAAGCCTCAGTCCTTGTTCTTCTGGTCTTTATACTGTTCATATTTATTGTGACAACAATAAGTGTTGCTGGACGCTCAGGCATAGTGTTTGTTATACACATTGAGATAATTATGTTCAGCGTTTCTTTTTTACTCTTCCTCTTTGCTTTTGGAGAGTTTTCTGTAGGTAAAGTCCTTTTTGTGGATAGATCAGTCATATCAACTCCCACATTTTTTTTCTGAAGCAGGGTGGGGGAGAGAGAGGGCACAGATCCAGTGCAGATAACCAAGGTGTAAGGATCCCAAACTTTCTTTTTTTTAAATATATAAGGTTAGACTCTCACTTTCTATAACCTCAATTTATGAGGTATATCAAGGACTTCCCAAAACATGTTGACCTCTCGGTTGGTGGTACTTCAACTTATGAGCATCTTGTCTTATGCTCCATATAGTGCAATATGAGTATCTGCGTAACATATTTGTAAGTTTCCAATGTATGGAAAATGCTATATCGCTTTATGACTTTATAGTCTAGATCTGGCGTTATCTAAGAGCACAGCACAGTGATTCTGTCTCTTCTGTGTTTTTTTCTGAAGCAGTCCCATCTTGTTGGGAGATCTGACTATCCGATAAATCCTGATCGGAGTCCTCCACAGAGTAAGGAGATAGGTTTACACTAGTCATTATTGACACATGCATCTTGGTGGCCCCTGTTACTTTTTTCCAATGCTATTCCTTTCCTCCTCCACCATTAGAATTGCTTCCCTCATCACTGAGGTGCATGCTATCATCATTAATAGGTGTTTCAGCTTGTAGAATACTAATTGGCTCTTTCCTCGGGGATACCACATTTTCAATTCTTATAGGAGGTACATGTCTCTGTCTTAAGATCTCTTGAGGGTTCTGAACAGGTGGCTCATCTTGCTCCTTTGACATTTCTCTCTGATTTGTGCTCTGCTTCATTTCCATCCTTAAAAAAAAATGTCCACCTTCATAGCAGAGATTGTATACAATTTCCTTATCACATTCAGAGCTGTGATTACCTATTCTTCCACATTGAGAACACCAGAATTTATCACATGCAGAACTCAGGTGTCTGCTGGAATCAGATTTAAAGTACTTTTTTGGTGGTCCCCAGTAAAAACATCTTCCACAATCTCTCCCAATATACACACAGTTTGGGAGGTGACAGGCCACATTATTTCTGTACCACAGATTTACTTTATATTTGTCTATACATCTCTCTGGGCCACTCTTCGCAGCATACTGTCTCTGTAGCCAGAAATATATATCTTCTTGTGCCACGGTCTCTATGTTAAAGGTTATAAAGACTTAAACAGTTTAGGGACTAGACACCTGAATGACTCTGACATTTCCCATTATTCCTGATATCAGTACCAGAACTTCTCCAGTCCTTTATGGGGTTTTAAAACTTATTTAATCTTTTGCTGTTAGGAGCATGTAACAAAGCATATACTTCATTAGGCTGGAAACCAAGAGACACTGGCCCTCATTCAATTGCAATTTGGCCAATTGAATAGGGCTCTAAATAAGCACATAACATATTTTTTTTTAATAAGTTTTTAGTTAGTAAGCATCTATCCAAAAGCAAGGTTTTCACTAACCAAAAACTTCTTTAAAAAAAATATGCTATGTGCTTATTTAGAGGGCTATTCAATTGGCCAAATCGCAATTGAATGAGGGCCACTGTCAGCAAGTTCAACAACAGCTCAGCCTGGTGTATCTCCTGCCCACAGTAATAGAGACTGCGCTGCCTAGTATGCGCAAACAAAGTATTAAATTCAGTACCTTTGCTCCTGGAACTCCATGCTGACTGCTGGGGCTTGGGTGGTTAATCTGATCAACCTGAACGTTCAGGGATAGGGGGGATTACTTGTTCACAATGTTTACTTCACTGTGCGCTGACATAATGTGAACTCATTGCATGAGCTACATGCAGAATATGGTAAGGCATATTGGCACATGCTACATATAAAAAGGGAAGTGTGATATAAACAGCTCTTAGATTTCTAATTTCAGCCGTATTTTTATGCTTGGAGGGACTGCACCTTTAGTAGATTACAGTATTTTGCTTGTTGTTTCCTGGAAATGCATATTCACAATTGTTAAACATATTAAACACTTTCCATTCTAAATCTGTTTTCCTATGAAAAAACGAAAGTAAATAATTTGCTGTTACGCGAAGAAAGTATTTTCCTATATAGAATAAAGTTTTACAATGTATATTTATTGCCTTTGTGTCTTTATTTTGTTATTGTGATACACAGATCTGGGAAGAGGTTTTGTGTGATCCGGGTCTTTATCAGGAATATTGTGGCCTAATACAGTTGGGCAGACACGCAGGCAGACACACACACAGACACACCCATAGACAGCTACAACATAAAACAATTAAAAAAGCCTACTGCAAGCAATAGGATTAAACATAAACCGTTACTGATACACACTTGGTGAATTTGTCATATGACGGCGATAAGCATCTAATTGTATCCTTCTTGTGCTGAAATTAAACTGGTGCCTCCAAGCCCTTTTCTTTACTGCTTCCCTTGCACAAGTACCATGATCCTTGAAGACTGTCGTGCGTGTGATAAATTGGGATTATGTTCTTGCTAGAAAGTGTTGGGATCAGCATGTAACATATTGAATGCGCTTGAGGAAGCAAATAATTTTACTTGGAATCAAACACGATGCACATAACTATATGGCATGACATTGTATGCAGCACTGTTACATTAAATAGATAATAATGCACAAATAAACAATAAGCACTATACAGTGTTCAGAATCCTCTGCAACTATATCTACATTTTATGATGTGTTCAGTGTTATATGTCTTCTTTTAGACATTGCTCCTTCATCTTAAATTTAATTATTAAATGTGTCTAATCTAATATTAAGATTAATGATTAGTAAAGCAAGGTGATTTTTGCATAAAGAATATTAATCTTGATTTGCATGTGTCTGACATTTTGGTATTTGATGGGAAATACCTGGTTCTGATGTCTCTCAGAAGCTGGGTGGTAGAGATTCCTATCTCAGCAACATGTCTTTCATTTCTGAGCAGTGAAGCAGCCCACGCTGACAGGTATTCTGAGGCTTAGTTTATATTCTTTATGATTGTATCATAATGATTCGTCATTTTCATTATCTTACATGTCTGTATTTGAACTTTTTGTTTGTTTTTTGGGATTTTTTATATTGTGATTTCTCGCTCTCTTTCATTCTACTCCATTTTCCCCTCTCCTTTCTTTCTATATCTTCTTTACTCATTTTATGCTCCTATATTTTCTTCCTCGTCTCTCTCGGGCTCTTCTTCCTGTTTTCTCTCGCTTCTCTTTATCTGTCCTCTCTCCTTGCAACCATCTCTTCCATCTGTGTCTCTCCTCCTGTTTCTTCTCTAGATGTCATCCTCTCTCCCCCTTACTCTTCTCTTTTTTTCTTTTGCATCATTTATTTTACATAATAACAAATTATGTGAAAATGTTTCACAAACTTGTCTAAGTTCGAAAAAGATGCACTGAAGTTTGTTTCAGATATTATGTATCTCAACTTAATATCATTATTGTAATGATTGTTGGACATAATTTAAAGCATTTAAACAGTTCACTGTTTATAGACTAAGTACATATGATATTCTTCTTTACTTTGCTTTTTATGAAATGTTTTGTTTGCTGGAGTCTCACTGCACACAGGCATGTGAGACACAGTGATAAATGACACATGGATAAAGAAGAGTAAAAGGAGAAAAGACACAAGGGGGCAATAGAAGCTCAGGGTGAAAAGACACACCTGGAATAGAAGCTCAGCGTGAAAAGACACACCGGGAATAGAAGCTCAGGGTGAAAAGACACACCGGGAATAGAAGCTCAGCGTGAAAAGACACACCGGGAATAGAAGCTCAGCATGAAAAGACACACCGGGAATAGAAGCTCAGGGTGAAAAGACACACCGGGAATAGAAGCTCAGGGTGAAAAGACACACCGGGAATAGAAGCTCAGGGTGAAAAGACACACCGGGAATAGAAGCTCAGCATGAAAAGACACACCGGGAATAGAAGCTCAGGGTGAAAAGACACACCGGGAATAGAAGCTCAGCATGAAAAGACACACCGGGAATAGAAGCTCAGTTTGAAAAGACACACCGGGAATAGAAGCTCAGCATGAAAAGACACACCGGGAATAGAAGCTCAGGGTGAAAAGACACACCAGGAATAGAAGCTCAGGGTGAAAAGACACACCGGGAATAGAAGCTCAGGGTGAAAAGACACACCAGGAATAGAAGCTCAGGGTGAAAAGACACACCGGGAATAGAAGCTCAGGGTGAAAAGACACACCGGGAATAGAAGCTCAGCATGAAAAGACACAACGGGAATAGAAGCTCAGGGTGAAAAGACACACCGGGAATAGAAGCTCAGCATGAAAAGACACAACGGGAATAGAAGCTCAGGGTGAAAAGACACACAAGGGGAAAGAAGCTCAGGGTGAAATGACACACCGGGAATAGAAGCTCAGGGTGAAAAGACACAACGGGAATAGAAGCTCAGGGTGAAAAGACACACAAAGGGGGAAAAAGCTCAGGGTGAAAAGACACACAAAAGGGGAAAAGAAGCTCAGGGTGAAAAGACAAAGAAGGGGAAAAGAATCACAGGGTGAAAATACACACAAGGGGGAAAGAAGCTCAGGGTGAAAAGACACACAAGGGGGAATGAAGCACAGGGTGAAAAGACACACAAGGGAAAAAGAAGCACAGGGTGAAAAGACACACAAGGGGAAAAGAAGCTCAGGGTGAAAAGACAAAGAAGGGGAAAAGAATCACAGGATGAAAATACACACAAGGGGGAAAGAAGCACAGGGTGAAAAGACAAAGAAGGGGAAAAGAATCACAGGGTGAAAATACACACAAGGGGGAAAGAAGCACAGGGTGAAAAGACACAAGGGGAAAGAAGCACAGGGTGAAAAGACACAAAGGGGAAAGAAGCTAAGGGTGAAAAGACACATAAGGGGGAATGGAGCTCGGTGAAAATACACACAAGGGGGAAAGGCGCTCAGGGTGAAAAGACACATAAGGGGGAATGGAGCTCAGGGTGAAAAGACACACAAGGGGGAAAGGCGCTCAGGGTGAAAATACACACAAGGGGGAAAGTAGCACAGGGCGGAAAAGAGACACAATGGGGAAAGAAGCACAGGGTGAAAATACACACAAGGGGGAAAGGTGCTCAGGGTGAAAAGACACATAAGGGAGAATGGAGCTCGGTGAAAATACACACAGGGTGAAAAGACATAAGGGGGAATGGAGCTCAGGGTGAAAAGACACACAAGGGGGAAAGAAGCACAGGGTGAAAAGACACATAAGGGGGAAAGAAGCACAGGGTGAAAAGACACACAAGGGGAAAGAAGCTAAGGGTGAAAAGACACACAAGGGGGAAATAGGCTCAGAGTGAAAAGATAAACATGGGGAAAGAAGCTCAAGGAGAAAAGGGAGGAAGTAGACAGGGGGAGAGACACGCAATAAGCGCCGTAGGCGCTCAGCAAGGTGCTCACATTGGGTGGCAAACAGCATTGCCAAGCTTAAAATTGTATTCCTGTCATTTTTGACGGGCAAGTAGCTAGTGTTTTTATAATAATCAATACCATTGCAGTGTCCTAAGGAAATATTTCTCTGGGAGAAGCTAACATACATTAGAAACAGTTTGATTTGCCTGAAAAGTAAGTGAATACAAAAATTAAAAAAACATACTTTCAGTTCATCCGGAAAAGTTGCTTTGAAACAGAACCATCTCCTCTCTAACTCTAATTAGTATGTGTGAAGGTTATGATACGCTCTAGAGAAATCTGTTACTCTCTACTCAAGAGTTTTTTTATTTGTTTGATTCTACAGAAAGAGGTCTTGATATTGATGCAAAGGTAGTTTGGACAAGGATTAAAATAATGGTTTTGAACCTATGTAGAATTCATATTTAAAGGAAAGAAAACTTTCCTTAAATACATTGTCTTATGACGATGATAGAACATTTGGAATCCAATTATTTTACCCAACAAGACTTTCTCCCAACTTTGTTTCATGTCACGCTAGAGGAGGTGCAAACATTTTACTCTGTAGTTGTTTTTGGGTTTCTGATGTTAGTTCTTCAAACTGCAAATTATTCATTTTTTATGGAAATACTGCATTGTAGACATTTGGATAGTGCAGTGTTTCCTTCACGATAGATGCTCTGAACATTAATGCACGGAACAGAAGTAACTGTATTAATAAACAATAATACTCATTTCCTTTTGCCATAACAATACATTAAATTAATTTGATTTTGTTTACCATATTTTAAATTGTGAACATAGAGCCCGATTCAATTGAGCTATCACAAGTTACTGTAGCCCGTAAGTGAGAGGCCGCAAGTTAATTTGCTATTTAATTGGCGTCTTTTTGCGGGCGACAAACTGGTTACGGGTTACAGGCTTGAAAACTTTGCAATGTTTAAACCCGGAACTTACAGCCTCCCGAAGCTTTTGAACCTTCAATACCCAAGAGTTACGATGGCTAAAATCGCTATTCAATTGCTCCAATTCCCAAAGGCCGCAAATGTTTTCACACCAGTAAATGGCAAATGAAGGAGAAAATCCTACGAGTGCTAGAGAGGACCTGCAAGGGGGTTAAACACCTATTTGTAGCACTGTAAAAGCAAATAAAAAATCATTACTGCACTGTAACGGGGAAAGCGATGATAGACATTAGAATTAATTGCACAACAGTCTCAAGCTCGCAAATCGGCAGTAAATAAAATGTATTTTTAGGTTTCATTTTGGGGTTATATCAATCTTGGGAATCAATGAGTTAATACATATCAGGCCACCCATATGGACTAGAACAGTATTGGCATTCATTTTCATAATTCTGTATTTTGCAGTTTTGCAAGTCTGATCGCATATCGGACCCCCCTACCTAATTGATTGACATGTAACCTCCATATTTTACTGCCGTAATAATGACGATGTCTCATTTTCTATTGGCTGATTCGAAATGGGAGGTAACAGTGTTTCTTAATTGATCATGTCCCTGCCCTGAACTTCTATGAACCAGTGCATGGTTTACGAAGACGGCTTTGGACCAGTAACTTGCTGGCTTGATGAATTGAATAGGTCCGGAATCGTAGACGAACGGGAGCCCGCAACACACCCGCAGACGTTCGGCCTGGATCCTGTGAGATGCGGGCTTGCAATTGAATTGGGCCCATATTTTTCAAATTTGCTCTTTTGAAAAGCTACACTTCAAAATAAGCAACCATTTTAGAATTTAAAGAAAGTCATGCTGCCTCTAATTTATCACTTTTATATGCAAGTATCCTGCTGTCTATTCTAACATTTTAGGTTCAGCAGATTAGCAAAAGTTGTCTCACAATTGGAATATGGCCTCTACAACAGTCAGTGCTCTCAGCTGCAACATTTTGCTTATTACCAAGTTTAATTATTTAAAAAAAAAAAACATCTAGAAAAAATGATCACGTTTTAATAAAACCTCAATAAAAGCTAACATTTCTTTTCAAATTATATTTTCTATTAAAGGTTCATTATATTTTGGAAGGATATCACACTTGTGAATAATTATCACATTAGCTGACACCTACCCCTTGCCTTGCACATGCCAATTAGCAAATAGCTTGAAACAATCCTAAATACAACCCTCACTAAAGTATCATGAATGTACTCATATACCAACAGAAGCGTTTATGATAATTGCTCTGCGCTTTTATTCTCTCCCTCTTCCTCTCTCCCTCTTCCTCTCTCCCACCTGACAATCCTGAAATTCTAGATAACTCAGGTTGTCAGATCCGCTCTTATTATTTCCTGGATTTTTTTTGTGTAAATATCTCTCTTCTCACTTAGAAAATAATGTCTTGCAGTTTATTAGACTGTCCTGGGCAAACTGCTGGGATGGAAGAACATGCCTGTAAATTGTTATGTTCTGGCTATGCTAGGTGAAAATGGGCCGACTGCATACTGTTACAAAGCCAGGTTCGTCTATTGACTTTTTTGTACATTAATGATCTAGAGGTTCAATTTTCTTTGATACTGATACAATATGGGTGACATTTGGAAAGGATTTTGTTATTATGTTCATTTAATGGTAATCTTTAAAATTAAATCTGTTTACAAAGTGAAAGTAACATTTTGTGTCATAATCTAATTTAATTATAGAAATGCCCTCCACTGTATAACCAACACGTAAAAAAAATATAATTCTGAGTACAACTACATGTCTCAAAGACGCCAGAAAACAAATGGTATTCCCACTGAAATTCTCAGCAAACAGTGATTTCAGTGCCACTAAGGTTTCTGGGTAGAGACATGCAAATGACACTCAAAGCGTACCCCTTTTTTTGCCTATAGTTAAACAAGATCACGCTGTGTGTGTGTTGGGAATGTTAAATAATTTGAGAATAATGAATTCTATATTTGGAGTGACAGAATAATAGGGTGCAGAATCGCAGATAGTCATGCCCTCACCAGAGATACCATCCATTATATCCAAGATCACTGTGTATATTTGGCCCTGATCTCCTTAGATCAGGAGAAGGCCTTTGACCATATGTCTCATCTTTTTGTTTGGGGGAGGTGTTCTACTCCTATGTCACCCTTATCTACAAGGATATCGTCAGCATGGTGCTGGAGAACAGCTGTAAGACTGATCCCATCACTGTCCTTTCTGTAGTCAGACAGGGATTGCCTCTGTCACCTCTTCTCTTTGTCTGCTGTATTGAGTACTTAGTTGAGTACATAAGATCTGCAGGAGTAGCCATGTCCCATTTTTTCTCGGTACCCTTCTGGAGAAGGTTTGCATGGAACAAGTGGGTGAGCCATGGTTTTATCTGGTTTTACAATTTGTGAGTGAGCACCATCTTCAGGGCATCAAGCCGGACCTTTGACCCCCTGTCAGCCAATGAACAGTAACATAGTTGTAGGAGTCATACTTGTCTGCCAATGGGATCTACAGATTAATGTATGCCCTGCACATTTCCTGTTTCTTTAAACAATTTAAACAGGTTTCTCTTAAAGGGGTATGAAAGTATCCTGTTTTTTACTAGGTATATAATATACCTGTGTATGGATTTACTTTTATATACTTTGTTCTATTAAGAAGGGCTTTTAAGCTCTGATTATATTGCCTAAAATCGAATATATTTGTATGGGTCTGTCCCCCAGCAGCATATTCAGACTCAGACTGCTCTTTTAGGGCTCAATGTGCAGTGTAGTATCCTAGCCTATCAGGGACCACATCTCGGCTGCATGTTGCAGAATGTTTCTGAGAGATGGTCACCGATTGGTTAGTATGAGACACAGCACACCTAGTACTACAGAGTCTGTGTCTTTGTAAGCTGCAGAGGGCAGATCCAAGCAGGCAATGTTTGTTTGATTTTGGGAAGTAAAAACAGAGTTTATACAGACTTAATAAAATATATTACATAATTGTAAATAGATACACAGGTATATTATGTATCTAGTATAATCTAGGAACCTTTCCTATTAGATTGTAAGTTGGTGAGTTTGAGTTGGTGTGTCGGTGCTTTGTAAACGAGCACTATGTACATTTGATTTTAAGCTCAAAGACAGGGCCCTTCATTCTTTTGCAATGTGATTATATTAGCATTGCCTTGTACTTAACCCCTGAATAGCGCTATGTAATATGGTGGCACATTACAAATAAACGATAATAATAATCCATTTGTTTGTTTGTTTTTTCATGCAAAATACAACTTTTGTAATGTTTCAAATATGCTCTTTTAAATGCATGGAGAAAAACAGTTGTGTTCCATATCCCTACGAATATTTCTTATACATACTATATAAAAGACATAGGAAGGGGAAAAAAGTCTATATGCCATAAATTGTTGACTCCCTTTGTGTTCCAAGCTAATTTGATGGATGGAATATTTGTAATCAAGTGAGGTATTTTTAAAGGCATATTTAAGTTTCCTGGATTATGAATGCATCTGATAGAGGCGAATAAAAATACAAAAAATAAAATATGAAAACATTTTTTATATGAAAAAATACCAAAATAAACTTTTAAAAACACACCCTCATGTTTGCTAAATCTTTTCTTGCAGCTTTTGTTAGTTGACACAGCTGTAAATCCCTGGTAAGATTAGCATAAAATGAATAATTCAATTTGGCCAATCAGGAGAAAGCAGAGGTTAGCTGATACATTTGTATCATACTCTGGGGTTCCTTCTGTTACAAAGCAGCCTGGGATATATAGTATGGGACCCAGGAAACTTGTATATACATTTAAATAAAAAGCTGGCATTGGGACACGTCTCGGAAGTGAAACTATTTTTGATTAAACATTTGCATGGAATCAATGTGTCAATAGCAGTTCCTTCTTTGATATATAGACCAAGTTATGCTAGTGTGTTTTTTAATGATTTGGTTACTAATTAGTGAGATAGTGAATTTGTTTTTATGGTTCTTTGCAGTACTGATAGCAGTATCTGTGCACGTGTGTTTGCATGTTCAGTGCTTTTTGTTGCAGGGCTGTGTTCCTTTCATAGTTTTGTTCTTGAAAATATTACTGGTAATTATTGTAGACAGATTAGAAGGATGCTTGCAGGCTGGTATGGATAGTTCCAGGAATACTCATTTCAGTCTTCCATCTCTTGAAAGACTAAATCTTTGATCATGTCTTTGGAATGATTGGATAAATGAGTTGTATATGCAGCAATTCTGGAATTTCCTTAATGTCTCAACACTTTTACAGGAGGGTAACATGAAGTGCTAGGAACATGGAATACAGTTTTTTTTTATCACAAGGTATGTTTAGTTAGAAAAAAATATTTCCATCTCACTCTTTACACTGTTTATACTTTCCACGTATCCTATGATGTATAATTAGAAAAATCCAGGATACCATCATGCAAATATATCACTGAAGCAAAAAAAATAAAAAATGACCAACATATATATGTTCAGCCACATGAGAAGTACGTGTGTGTGTTACAGTGCTCTTTATAGCAGCAACTGTCTAATGCAGGGGTCTCCAAACTCGGTCCTGGAGGGCCGCACCCAGGCCTAGATTTGTGGATATGCTTGCTGCAAGCAGGTGAGACTATTGCTTCTTCAGTCATCCTGTGCACAGAAAGGAAATCCTCAAATCCAGGCATGGGTGCAGACCCCTGGTCTAATAGAATGTGCTAAAAATGTAATATTCTTAAAAACTGGTTCAATGCATAAATCTACTTTTTGATCATCCACTTTTATCATCATTGTGATAAATTGCTTGGTCTAGGATGAATGGTGACTTTATCAAGTACTTTGTGAATGCCCTGTCTGTTATATTTGTTTTTTTAAGTCAAATATCAATTCCTAATAAAAATTCTATTGTTCCTACTTAAATTAGGTAGATGTTACAATTACATTGATCATTAATAGCATTCCTCTTCACTGATTTAAAAGAGCAATATTCAGCTGTTGCTGATATCCACCCACTGTAGGGTCTAGGGGTGGAGGCTACTTTATCTAACAGGCAGTGCTAAATGTACAGGCACAAAGTTATATCAAAACAGAATGCCTGGTAACTTACTGTTTTAAAGTGTTTTTCCATGACTACGAGCTTTTGCTATGGTGACAGGCTGTGACTAATTGTTTGGCCTCTTTAGTAATCCGATTGTTCTTAAAGTCCTTGTTTCTCAGCCAACCTCCCTCTCAATTCCATAATGACCTTATAAGGGTGGAGGCAACATTACAACTGGGGGCTAATACTCTAATCTGTGAAACTGAATTTAATATTGAAAATGTATTTTCCAAATAATCAAATAGGATTTATATTAATGACCAGTGTATATTTAAAACAACTACTCCTCTTGTTAGGGCATTAGAGTGGTCCTTAAATGATAATGGCCACCTTGAATTACTCATTCTATCCTTCTCTGCTAGCAACCATAATGACTTTGTAATGGGAGGGAGCACAATGTGTTGAAGGTAAAACGACAAATTAGTCATTTTCTATGTAAGCTTTTTCGCTTTTTTTTTTTATTACAGTTAACGTGAAAGTTGTTTATACTTATGCTTCCAAAATATATACATTGCTGGAGTGTTACAGTGGTTTTTGTTTTTGGGTTTAATATAGGATGTTTTTCTGGAGAAGCAGCTCTGACTGGTACTGAAATAGTTAACACGTCTGACTCACATCCCAATAATTATTTCTGCGCCGTGGATTATTTGTGATGTCTGTTTTGTTTGTTCCCATCATTGACGCTTCCAGTTGGCAAGGATGAGTGACACCATAGTGAACTCATGTCAGGATGAGGTCTCCCTAGGCAAAAGACGACCTATTTATAACCCTGGCGTCTTAAAAGGTTTCATTAAGAGAAAGCAGTTATCTGCCAGTAGGATTATTTCTAATGAATGTCTTGGCATCCTTCAGACTCGGCCATTCACTGAGTTTATTGTGGTGATTTAATGCTGCATTATGTATGTTACTTATTTGCTTCCCTTGGCATCATCGTAATAATAATTTGTTTGGCTTCAGCTGGCTTGAATATTATTTTTGTCTTTCTTTGTAATTTTCTTTTTAAAGCACAGCATTATTATGCGGTACTTTTCAAAGTTCTTGCAGAAAGTGGGTGCGATATAAAATAAAATGCAAAGTTTTTTTGGATTGTATAATTAATATATATATATATATATATATATATATATATATATATATATATATATATATATATACATATATATATATATATATATATATATATATATATATATATATATATATATATATATATATATATATATATATATATATATATATGTTTATATATATTATATACTGTGTTTCCCCTGAAAAATTTCAGCTCCATAAAATGCAATTTTATGGGGATGTCTTCTTTTATATTGTACAACATTTATGCTTGAATATAAGCCCTGCGCACAACTAATGCCGTTGTTCTCTTGTCAGCAATCCAATCCATTCACAGATGATGTCTTCCAGCTCAGGATATAATAAATGCCGACCTGCCACCTTATTAAATTGCATTATTAAATTTAAGCACATAGCATATTTTTTTTACAGAAGTTTTTAGTTAGTGAACTTCTATCCGAAATACAAGGTCTTCACTAACTAAAAACTTCTGTAAAAAATATGCTCTGTGCTTATATAGAGCCCTATTCAATTGGCCAAATCGCAATTTAATAAGGCTGCTAATCCACACTTGCGCTTCTTAGCATTTCCCTCATGCACCTGTTGCCTGAGGTTATCATACTCTGGTCGCCATTTGCGGACCATACGGAGATCCAACTTCTTCTCTTTGCAGAAAGCTTTAAGATTCTTGCCCATTGAGTCCTCCACTATTCCTTTCTTGTACTCAACAGAATAGCTATTTCTTTTTGCACTCATCTTGTCTTAATAATTTATATTATCATTTAACGGATGTCTGGCTGATGATCGGAACTGGGGCTTATTTTTGGGGTAGGGCTTATATTACGCGCATCCTGAAAAATCGCACTAGGGCTTATTTTCGGGATAGGCTTTTTTATTTCAATTTGTTAAAATGTATTATTAATACTGTTCAGAATAGTACATCTGCACCAACAATGTCTTGAATATAAATTATTCATATAACATTTCTGTAAATGGCTCTCATTATTCTCATAGGTTTGATTGCAAAATAACCTTATTATAATAACAACAGCAAAGAGCATTCGCACCACACACAGCGCATCCAGCCTGTACTCATTTTGTAAAGGTGTTCTATATATTTGTCAAGACTGACAATACTTAATGCCTCTGATTGAAGAAGAACTAAATGAAAATACATTATCTAAAGTAATTCTTATTATTTAATCATATGTAGAATTTAAATCATGCATTTTTGTGACTGTTGAATAATGGTAATCATGGGTTGGTGGTCCATTTGCCCCAAAAATGGTATCTAATCATGCCAATTACTTGCCTCATTTATTATATTGTTGCTTCTACACCAAAACCTTATTATTTCTTTAAACTAAGCAGATAGAAATGTATTGTTTTGAAAATAGATATATTGATAGCTTTAAGGAAAAACTTTCATTTTTGTCAATGCTCCTTTGGGCCACACAGTTTAATCTGTACTATGGTTTGACCAGATATAATCTTACAGCTTCTCCATAAAGCTCTGTCCTAATTACCATCAAAATGCATTTTCGACTCTTGTCAACCGTTATATGCCGCCCAAGGACTCTCAGTCTTATCATTTTTCCATCAAGCAAAACAGGAGGCAGGAAATGGCCTCTACAACCCCTTCCCTGTCTCTGCCTTGCTCCATTTCATTCACATGGGAATCATGTTTAATGTAAAACAGAGTATTCTCTGGACATTTAGTGTCTCTCTTCTGACGCCGAGCATGGTTATATTTTATTGGGGGCCATATAGCTTGGCAGAGATCAGCGTGATTCAATAGGAACTAAATCACAATATCCTTTTATGATGTGTAAAATTACTGTAATAAAACTGGCAACAACAAAATACAGTATTTCACAAATCCTTCAACAAATATTATGTTGTAGGATAAGTGTAACCGCCATTAGCTCCCTAAGTCACGCTCTGTTTATAGTTGTTGTGTGCTAAATGCAGGATTTTTGCCTAAAACCTTTATCATGTCATGTTTAACCTTGTGTTCCATTACGTGAGCAGCCATGAATGATGTGCGCATAACAACTATATGCTTACAAGGAATAGTCCGTGAATTCAGTTGAGAGGTGAAGTTATCACCATTTTTATAAGTGTGGTATTCTGTAGAGCTGCAAACCAAGGTGAGAAATGACAAAAATCAACAAATAGCCAAATTCTAGAGCTGACAGACATAATTACGTAATAAAGTAACTTCATTATTTTACTCGTAGTTCATTAACCGCTAATTATTTTTTAATCATTAATCTTTATTTTTCAGTCATTTGGCATAACATTTTTCATGCTTCCTCCACTTTTTCCTTTTTTTGTTTTCTCCGTTTGACTGTAACTGTAAATTCAGTAAAACATAGTAACTAAATGAGCCTAAAACATATTACATTAAACTGAACTAACCCTAACATTCTGATTAACAGCTAATTAAATGTCAGTGCTAGGAATACATATTTACCTCTCTCAATGAAAAGTCCCTTATTTTTTTAGTTATGGGATATAGTCAGTTGAAACGTATTAACAATAGAATTTAGGTCACTTGGATCGTCCGTTATTTGGGCTTGTCTCATCACAGTACTCTGAATTTTCCAGTATTTGGAAGTGTAGTTTTCTTCAGCAAAATAGTTTTGTTGCCCTTGCAAAAATTTGGTTATTTACTTTGTTTATTGATGTGCTCTTTGCTTAATTATAAAGTACTTGTGGTTACTTGTGGGCTGAATCTATTGTACTACTGTTTTTCGCTATTAAACACTTTTACAACCAAGTTGGAAAGAGGATTTTGTTTACGTATATATATATATATATATATATATATATATATATATATATATAGCTACTATTGTCTCTTCCCAACCCACTCTTGCATTCTCGTCACTCTACCTCTTATCCTCATCACTTTACATCTCATCCTCACTCATCACTCTAACAAACTGAAATAACTGTGTATCTCTGGCCTTCAGGAAAGTCATTGTTGGAACAGACAATGTGGGGAGGGTTCCAGAATCTGATTTCTCCCCAGGTTAATAATAGGCAGTCAGTTTTACCTGAAGGCATATAGATATTGATAAGGGCCACATATTAATATTAACCCTTTGGATGGAGTTTGCTATATATTGTAGGGAAGGATTATGAAGTGATGTATTGATGGATTAATTAATTTAGATACATGTTGTGGGTAATGTATTTTTATTAGGAGCATGCACAAAATACCCAATAACCTTCTTGAGATGTCCTCCAAATTTCTGGGCCATCAGTTGTCCGTAGTCTAGAAGATGAAAATTGCATTTCCCTGTCATGTACATATATTGGGAAGTGAGTGGGGTATATACTATGAAGACTGGATTTTTTTCAGCGATAAAAGCATTCTGCCATTATCTCATACCATAACTGATATATACAAAATAACACTTGCCTAATGAATAAACATACATACAGTGTGACTGCAGTAAGTACTGTGCCAATAGGGAAAAATACACCAGTGATCATATGAATAAATATTAACACTCCTTATCGCACTAAAAGAACATCTGCTGCCTTCAACGCTGCTTACCATATTGATTTCCAAAACCGCATCCAAATCTTTGATATAAAGAAAAAGCACGGCTGGCATTTTCTGTTATCTGTGTTCAAACTTCTCTTGTATAGCTCTTTCTAGTTCCTTTACTATTTTCCTCAGCGCTCTCTCCCTCTCTCACCCTTTCTCTCCCTCTCTCACCCTTTCCCTCCCTCTTTCCCTCCCTCTCTCCCTCTTTCCCTCCCTCTCTCCCTCTTTCCCCATCTCCCTCCCTCTCCCTCCCTCCTTCTATACTGCAGCCCATAATAAAAATGATATTACCAGAAGCATAGAGCATGCAGATTTGGTGCAAACTTTTATTCCTGACATCCCTCTGTCTCTTGTTGTCTCCTACATTGACTGCTGCATATGCTTCCTCCCTTGCACTCTCATTTTAATTACAGTTTTCCGCTTACATTCCTTGGCTCTCATTCCTACTACAATCCACTTCAAACTTCTTGAATCATCTGATGCTAACAATGAAATACTTTTTATAAAATTACTCCATGCCTAAATTAATTCATTTTCAATAGATTAGCTTTCATAATTGCTTAAAATCACTTCATCCTTGCATATGTACTAATTGGGCTTATCACTTCATGCAGCGCATTGATGTCAATCACTTAGTACATGGTTTGCTCTATACAAATAAAGACTTATACATACCCAAACATTGTATAACCTTTCCAATATCTCACCTTGACATGTTTTGACTGGTTCAGAAACACATAAAATTAGACCCACTCCAATTACCTTCTGAAAGGTACCTAGAGAACCTGTACACGAGAAAAGCATTGTTGTTTTATATTATTATTATTATCTTTATTTATATTACGCCAACATATTCCGTAGCGTTGTACAGGGGTTTATTGAATGCCAAAAAACAAAAACTAAAGAATGAAGGGCCCTGTTTTTGAGCGTAGAATCAAATGTACATAGTGCTTGTTTCCAAGACACGGACACAAGATATTCATCATATACAACATTAATAACCCATTCAATAACATAGAAATCATTTTGGTATCAATATACATTATGCTCATTAAATAACCACTGTTGTTTGTCATTTTTTTCCCATTTGAAAGCTTTGTGATTTATCACTTTTTTCTTGTTTTCTGCATTTTACCTGGTTGTTTATGTGTTCATTCTTTCTAGAAGAAGCCATTCCATATTAATTGTGTTCTCTCCGTTTTATGTCACAGACAGTCACTAAATGAAGAGGAACGCACAGATGTTGAAAGTAGTGTCCGATGGCAGGGTGTCACCCTTAGCCAAGTATCGACCTCTTCCTCTGATCTACCAGCTACTGTCAAGTCATTAATTAAATCATTTGACCTGGGTCACCAAGGTAAGACTTTACAATGCACTACAAATCCAATTAGTACGATAAAGTTTTAAATATGGCTGTTCAAGTATAGTTTTAAACACATAGGGCCTCATTCAATTGCGATTTGGCCAATTGAATAGGGGTCTAAATAAGCACATAACATATTTTTTTAAATACGTTTTTAGTTAGTGAAAACCTTGCTTTTGGATACATTTTTACTAACTAAAAACTTCTTTAAAAAATATATGTTATGTGCTTATTTAGACCCCTATTCAATTAGCCAAATTACAATTGAATGAGGGCCATATTTTTTTTACATTGGCTTAAAAGTTGTAGTAGGTTTATCTAATGATATATGTTATGTTGATGGATGATATGCAATTCTTATATTGCTAGGATCCAAACCTTTTGTGAAGAAGATATTTATTAGGTTTGTGGAACATTTGATCTATTTGAAGGTGCCACCAACTGCACCCAATTTAATTATCTGATTATAGTAACATACAAATGCCTGGTTCAAAGTAAAAAACTACAGTAAATCCACATTAAAAGGAAAACCATTGTTACATATAGGATATAAAACAGGTCCTCTTTATTCCTCATAGTGATGGGTTTATCTCCTCTATCTTACTTCATGGACCAATCTAATAAAACACTATTGAAGTCCCATATATTCAGTACATTATTTATGTTAAAGCATCAAAGCTTACATCGTTATTGACTTTGACCATTGTCAAGATACCATCTGTCCTTCAAAGCATGGTCTCTTGGGAAGCATTTATTTTACTGCTTTACTTTGTTTAATCCACTGATTATTATTTCAGTATTTTATTTTATTTCAGTTATTTTATGACTGTTTTTCAGATTTTAGATTTTATATTTGTAGTAGATACAACAAATAGTGTTTGCTATTAAGATATTCTTCTGAAATCTTTTTTTTTTACTGTTACATCAGTATTACACAACACATATACAAGCAAAAAGTTTTTAGACACTAGATTATATTGATTATAAATGCACTCTTTACTACTATAAAGTACAATGCTGTAGAAGAGTGTGCACTTAAGGACCAATGTAATCCCATATTTACTATATATTATTTGGAAGCTCTCTGTGGACCATGGCTTTTGCTGTGGGATGTGACTAAGAACATTTCAGGAAAGACCAACTAGAGCAGCTGAACTTTATTTGGGGTTAATCAGAGGCACTTTAAATGATGGCAGGTGTATGCTGACTCTTATTCAACACGATTTGGAATGTGATTGCTTAATTCTGAACACTACATCCCCAGTTATAAGAGGGTGTGCAGACTTATGCAACCACATTCTTTTTCTTTCTTTTTTTTCTTCCCTCCACCTAAAAGATTTCAGTTTGTTTTTCAATTGAGTTGTACAGTTTATAGGTCACATTAAAGGTGGAAAAAGTTCTGAAATTATTTAGCTTTGTCTAATTTTTTTACAGCACAGAAACCCGACATTTTAACAGGGGTGTGTAGACTTTTTATATCCACTGTAGATAATCAGACACTACAGTAGCAGCTCCTTTCACATCATAACTGCTTATAATAACTATAGGCTATATTTATTTTTATAACCTTCTAAAACATTTTCCCATATTATTAAATATTGTCCAGTGATCAGTCAAGATCACAGTAATTTGCAAGTGGTGCTGGGAAATTAAACTGCTTGGGAACCATTGCCATAGGCCATTGTCAAGCAACAGTGAGACTTTCTAGGAAAGCTGGCCCTTGTGTTATATTTATGTAGCCTATAATAAATAAATGTGCTGGCTCAGGATATATCCATTTATAATCATTACAACAATAACATTCTTAATAATTTAACCATAGCAGTGGGATTTCTTGTTAATCTGCCCTGAACTTTTGTACATGTGATTTTCTACACCAAGTAGCTCTTGGCAACAGTATGCATGGCTTTCATTGCGCATTATATTGTTTCAGCAGTTCCCAGCTGTGTACAAGAGTCTGCTGCATGTCTTGCACTGAAACACCATTCCTGACAGCAGTAAAGAACCACTTGACCTACCCCATCAGTCATTCCTACCTTAAAAGCTGCCATCCATAACTGATCCCTGACCTCCTTTTATACTCAGGATATCTCAAGTCTATATAATTCCTCTACTGTTTATCAAAAGCATGAGCATATCATCAAGAGATACAAGCAGGCCAGGTTTTAAGGGTGTCCTTGAAAATATTTGGTTTATCACACCCAACTGAGAGGCACAATTTTCATGGCAAGTATCACTAAGCTGCCCGCCTGCTGATCTTGACCATCTCATCACACTCTTGCTTTTCTTACATCTTTGTATACATTGCAGTTTTCTTATGAATCCAACCCAGCTAGATACACTAAGCACACAGTTCACACTTTACCAGCTTAAAGTGGACCGGTCCGTATTACTTTACCTGTGATATGGTTTGCATTATGTAGGCTAGTACATGTTTGCATTGCAATAGAGATCAAGAATCTAATATTATGTCCTAATTATATGTGATTAAACTTATTATTTTCATTATAATCATGGATTTGTTGTAGTAAAAATCAACCCATCCTTTTGTACACTTAGGGCAATTGCTAAGCAAGAAAATAACCAAACTGTGCTAGAGTTGGGATGGCCGTGCCAGTTGCTCTTATATGAAAGAGTACATTTTATATGTATAAATAAATGCTTAAAAGTTATATCACTTGCTTTTTATTGCTTTTGTTTGTCAATATGATCAGATGGAAAAAGATAAAGAATTCTCAAAGTTCCAAATCCATCTGTAGCTTGATTGGCTGTTGATCTTTTGAGATACAAATTTGAGGTATCAGTGACAGAAATGGATCAAGTTTCCATTCTACTAGTAAAAATGGAGCAGTAACTTGTAATATAAGAATATTCTGTAATTGTTACAAATATATTTAATTTTATATGGATGTGCTTCTTAATATAAAGACAAAATAGGTTTAGGTGGAACTTGATCTTGAAGATGCTGTTCACATACTACAGTCTAGGTCCTTTCCTGTGATTTTCATGATGAATTGGGTTGTTCTTGATTGTTTGAAGCAGCCTAAATGTAATCATGATTTGCTCCTTCTCTCCTAGCTGTTGTTGGTCAGAACGTCCAGGTGCACTCAGTGCCTCGCAGTCCCCTGAGTGGAATCCCCGTCAGGACAGCTCCAGCCGCTGCTGTCTCTCCTATACAGGTATATCCAGATGGAACTGCACCACATCTAGCAAAGTACACCATGATCCTGTATATGGTCTTGCTTACATATTGGGAATTTCTGCTTTACCAGAATTACAGGTGTCTTGTGAAGCTCACATAATCCCCATAATAATAATAATCCTCATACGAGCAGTACACTGAAAGTAGTCAAAATAGCTAAGAACAGGACTTGCAAAAAGCAAATGTGTTATCCCATAATTATACTACATGCTGCTAAATCTATGAGCTATTTATGGTTACAAATTGTGTAAAATGTGTTATTTTGCAAGAAAGTACAAGAAACCATGTGCAGCCATCATTTCTAAAATCTAGGTATGAAGTGAGGCTGCACTGGCACTACATCACTAAATGTTTAGGCTCAGTTAAAGGATTATGAAAAAAATGTATATTTGTTTAAAAATGTTGAGATTGACAGTAATTTAACAGTAAAAAAGTCACACAGTTAGTTTAGAATTAGAAAAAAAAAAATCTAATGCCTCTGCAGGACCCTGGAGGAATCCATGATACATTGCTGGAAGTTGTTTGTGTGAGGGCGTGTTTACATTTCTGGAGGACTGTGGTTGCATCCTTTAATGCAGCATCCTGCTTCTGAACTATTGAGGGGGAGATATGTGTGGTGCCAATTTCAATCTTATCCAGTTATCAGTCAAAAACTCTGTACTTCTGCCTGTTCCCTCATCCCCCACCCATCCCTCCACTGATAATTACAAACGTAAACCCCCAGTACTTAGCATGTGATGTAGCAAACACATAATAGAGATTTTCTCAAAAATATTTATGTCTAGTGTTTACACCGCAGTTAATATTGTTAGTTTGATACATGCTTGACCAGCATGTTTGTTTTTTTTTGTTTTTTTTTTTAAATAAAACTGCAATGGTCCTTTCATGGATAAATACATTTGAGTGAAAAATAATCTCCTTTGCTGTCAATCTTATATTTTTCTGTATATGTTAAAATTACGTGAAATGCATCAATATACAGTGCCTTGCAAAAGTATTCACCCCCCTTGGCTTTTTACCTGTTTTGTTAATCAGAATTTCATGTGATGGATCAGAACACAATAGTCTATGTTGGTGAAGTGAAATGAGAAAAATATATTCATAAAACAATTTTTTTAGAAATAGAAAACAGAAGATTGGCATGTGCGAATGTTTTCACCCACTTTGTTATGAAGCCAATAAAAAGCTCTGGGGCAACCAATTACCTTCAGCAGTCACATAATTAGTGAAATGATGTCCACCTGTGTGCAATCTAAGTGTCACATGATCTGTCATTACATATACACACCTTTTTTGAGAGGCCCCAGAGGCTCCAACACCTAAGCAAGAGGCACCACAAACCAAACTACCATGAAGACCAAGGAACTCCCCAAACAAGTAAGGGACAATGTTGTTGGGAAGTACAAGTCAGGTTTAGGTTATAAAAAATATCCAAATCTGTGATGATCCCCAGAAAACCATCAAATCTATTATAACCAAATGGAAAGAACATGGCACAGCAGCAAATCTGCCAAGAGACGGACGCTCACCAAAATTCACGAACCGGGCAAGGAGGGCATTAATCAGAGGGGGAGCACAGAGACCTAAGGTAACCCTGGAGGAGCTGCAGAGTTCCACAGCAGTGATGGAGGAAGGTGCTTTGGTCTGATGACAAAAATTTAACTTTTCGGCTATCAAAGAAAAGGCTATATCTGGCGCAAACCCAACACATCAGACAAACAACACCATCCCGGGACTGGGAAACTGGTCAGAGTTGAGGAAAGATGGATGGTGCTAAATACATGGATATTTTTGACCAAAACCTGTACCACTCTGTGCGTGATTTGAGGCTAGGATAGAGGTTCACCTTCCAGAAGGACAATGACCCCAAACACACTGCTAAAGCAACACATGAGTGGTTCAAGGGGAAACATGTATATGTGTTGGAATGGCATAGTCAAAGCCCAGACCTCAATTCAATAGAAAATCTGTGGTCAGACTTAAAGATTGCTGTTCACAAGCGCAAACCATCCAACTTGAAGGAGCTGGAGCAGTTTTGCAAAGAGGAATGGGAAAAAATCCCAGTGGTAAGATGTGGCAAGCTCATAAAGACTTATCCAAAGTGACTTGGTGCTGTGATTGCCGCAAAAGGTGGCTCTACAAAGTATTGACTTTAGGGGGTGAATAGTTATGCACATTGACTTTTTCTGTTATTTTGTCCTATTTGTTGTTTGCTTCACTATAATAATAAAAAAAAACATCTTCAAAGTTGTGGGCATGCTCTGTAAATTAAATGATGGAAATTCCCAAACAATCCATGTTAATTCCAGGTTGTGAGGCAACAAAACACGAAAAATGCCAAGGGGGGTGAATACTTTTGCAAGGCACTGTAGCTCTCAAACAGAGCACTAAATCCCAGAGCAAAACATTTTAATATCTAAAATTGATACATATGTCATCGTTTTATAAAAGTTTTTATTTAACCCAGTTATTCTTGAAATATGTCAAGTAAAAGGCCCCTGTGAGCTTCCTACCCTCAGTAAGTTCTGCAACAACCAAAGTCTCAAGCACCATGCTATGGACATATATAGGTTTTATGCTGCTCTATGCCCACTCAGAATTGTGCACCCATACACATCCTTTATTACTCCTCCTTTCCCTTTGCTATGCCCTTCTGTAAGATTAACACATATATATATATATATATATATATATATATATATATATATATACACACACTAGCGACTTGCCCGTCAAAAATGACTGCAATAAAATTTGAAGCCTGGCAATGCTGTTTGCCACACAATGTGATGTTTTGCCCCCTCTAAGCACCTTTGTCGCTCATCGCGAGCCTCTCCTCCCATCTTCGTTATGCAATGCATGGTGCACGCTGACTGCCGTTGGTTTTTTTTCAAAGTCTCACGTGCCTGTCGTTCGGCTCAGTGTTACTGTCTTTTGCGTTGTGTATTATCTAAGTTCTGCGTGCCTGTCCTTGCTGAGCCTCGTTAACATCCCATGTCAAAAATTATAAGTTTTTTCGGCCGCCGTTTTTCTTCTTGCTTCGTTGATTTTCGATTGTTAAAAAAGACAAAATAGGCCTCAAATGAACTTGCAATCTCACTCACAGGCTCCCTGGCTCTCCCCCTGTGCTGTGTGTGTAGATTTATTTGAGACATATTTGTGTGTTTTTGTTGTCTTTTCCAGTTCAGTGGTTCGGCCGTTAAAGTCGTATTTTTGCCAGCCCCGCAGTCCATTATACAGGCCCTAATTTTGCGTCCGTCGAGATGAGCGCCAGCTAAGTCCTTCGTGTCCACCCCTGCAATGAGCACCTATGGCGCTCAATCCAGCTTATGTCCCGCGTGCCTCAACTGTTCGCCTCGCGGTCGACTGCTCGCCTCTCTTCGCGAGGCTCGCAAAACGTGACGACAACTTGCAGTATGAAAACTAAATAAGTGCTTAATCTGCATACTGCAGATTAGAGAGAATCTTAAAAGGTTGAACTTAATAAACTAAAACTTCAAATACTATGTAACTACAGTAAAACCCCTGTTATCCAGCACCCACAGGGACTCCCTATTGCCGGATACATGTTGTTTTTTACGGTTAATCGTGAGTCCCCAAATTTAAGGGTCTAAACGACCCTTAAACACCCCAAAACCCCTCAAAATGCATTTAAAAAGGCATTGGCACCTAAATTGGTCCATTTAGTCCCAGAAAAAATAATTAGAAAAAAGTTAGCCTTTTTTTTTTTTTTTGCAGTCTCGAACTCTGGATAGTGACGGTTATTCCGGTTTAGAGGTATTTTTTTGAATTTGGGGAATTGATGCTGGTGCCGGGTTGCTTGAGAGTCCCGGTTAGTTGTGTACCGGATACAAGTGCATGTGTCCTTAGGTATATATACAGTATCAGAAAATAACAGCTACACTTTCTGCGCATGTGAACAAACATTTTCAATACCCCCGATTGGCAATTTGAGGCCTGAAATATATTGCCCTAGACCTGGGACTTATAGATCTAGGCTGAAACACACCACTGCACCATACACATGGCATTACACTCTCCTTGCTGCAACCTAGAAATGTAAGCTTATTCCTTTAATGTGTTTGTAATTTATTGTCCTTTCAGGACCTAAAAGAATATTCTATTAATGGGACATGGAAGGTTTCTGGATTTCACAAGGAATACAATATTCCTATGTATCTATTTACTTTCATGTACTTTATTTTATTAAGATGTGCTTATAAGCTCTGTTTTTGTTCTGGCCTCTGTGGATCATGAATACACAGACTGTGAAGTGCTGTGTTTCAAATTATCCTGTCAGTGCCTTCTCTCAAGCTGCATGTTGCAGAATGTTGCCACTGATTGGTTGCTATGAAACATTGCAACCTCTGTATTTAGAAGTACACTGTCTTCATGAGTTCCAACAGGGAGAACCCAATTAGGAACAATTTGCAAGATTTTATACAAAAAAACAGAGCTTTTTATAATTTCTTAATAAATTGAAGTACACAAAAAGTAAAGAGATACATAGGTATATTTAATTCCTAGTGAAATCGAGAAACCTTCCATGTCCCTTTAAGATCAAAAAGTCCTGCAGTGCCACATAATAGTTTGAGTGCTATAAAAGCTAACACTGCTGTTTTCATTGTAAAACAAGGAATGGAGCTTTACATTAACAAATAGTTTTTTTTATATTTTTTGCCTGATTTTGATTGCTGTTCATGACTTCACTGGCCCTTTAACAGCTACAAAGTTGAATTTAAATAATGTTGAATGCTAACATGACCCAGCTAATGAATAGATAGCATGTACTTGTATACAAGTTAATGGCAAAGTCAAATTTCAAAAGAAGTTGAGAAGTCCAATATACCTAATGACTCTAACTGAATGATTTTCACTGTGCACACAGGATAAAAACACTTTGCAATGAGGTATGACAACACATGCCCAGTTTTGATTAAAACTTTTTTAGTTTTTTGTCGTTCAGTCATTCCTGACTCTCTATGACCTCATGGGCTGTAAAAGACCAGGCACATCTTTATGTCCATGGTCATGCTGATCCTCTTGGTTTTCATGGCAGAGATACTTGAATGGGTTGCCAGTTCCTTCTCCAGTGGGTGACCGCATACAGCCCCTGGTATTCCTAGGTGATCTCCCATCTAAGTACTGACCAGACTCAACACTGCATGGCTTCAGGGTGGTGTGACCTCTTGGTTCCATGATTGGAATCAAACCCAGGTTGCAGTGGTGAAAGCACCAAATCCTAACCACTGGAGCACCAGGGAAACATGGCTTTCTGCACCACGGCCTGTGTAGTCACACTCTAGGTGACCTCTTCTAGTATTATTAGCTTGCAGCAATACTACATAACCCTAGGAAGCTGATGCAAACCTAATTAATGCAGAGGAGAATTGATTGTGTTTATGAGACCGTAAGACGAAGGGACCCTGAAACAAGCTGATCTATGGACATATATATTTACTCATTGTTTAAACCCAACAAGCCACCACTAATTTATTCTATGAGAACAAAATGCTATTGGAGCAGTATATTCTGTTAAACGGATATGTACAGGATTCCCAGGAACCAACAGAAGTAAATGGCATTTAAAAGAATTTTTAACAAATACTTACTTAGAATAGAGGCGGTTTTGTCAGCTGATTTATTCAGTCATTGAATGAAAACAAAAAAAAACGCTATCATTAAGCACTATGGCGGCCACTGGGGTCATAAAGTATTAAACATCTTTATTGTATAAAATAGTAAAACATGTTCAAACTAATAAATTATGTGAATTGCTACTCCCCTTAAGTCTGCAATGTTTTACTTAGCATAGAGTTATAGGTCAAAGCCAAACAACAAACATCCAGAAATTGCTCCTGGCTGAAACGCCCTTTTATGAAAATATTGTAAACAATGATGGCCAACTGGACGTATGACGGGCATTTATAGATCTATCACGTTTCACTTTGCATAACCTAGTGACTTTTCTCAGGTACGCTACTTGTGACGTGAATTGTGAGATTTTACGAATTAAAATAAGTTTAAACTTGTAGTCACTCACTTGACATTGAGCCCCCAAAAATATGTCTATCCATGAGTATTATAGGACTGAATAGCTCTGTTTAACTGTAGTGTTTATAAGATAAGCTATATTTTAATTAATAATTGATTATCAATAAAATCTGCATCTAAAGAAAATTATTTTATTGTATCCTTTAACTTAAGATTTGAACAGACAGATCTGCACCATTAGGAGTCCAAGACTGGGAGAGTATTTGCTCATTAGGCAGTCCTGACAGGAGTATTTCTGCTGCCTTTTCAGCAGTGATCACTGCAGACAGCTCGAACATATATTTTAGGACTGTCTAAAGAGAGGTTTTTTGCCTTTTGCTTCAAAACGAATTTGGGAGGAGACAAGCCGCTCTGCTAGAGGCTGCAACACTAATGTTCAAATGTGGATATTTATTTCTTAAAATCATTTTTTATAGCTGATCAACTATTACAGGACCACTATAATGGCAGTTAAAGTAAAAAAAATAATGTATAGAAATAACAGTGACAAATAATGAAGCACATTAGCAAGCATCCAAAGATAATCCCTCAAGACTTACTTATTTACCTGCTACAATGACAAAAGTCTGGAGAAGTCTTATGCTTTTGCACATTATCTCATTATATAATTTATTTATGAAAACATAGATTCTTTAGCTTCAGTGGAAGTATTGTTCACTAATAAGGTATCCTGGGAAGCGTTTTTGGGTATTTTTAACAATTAATTCTCAATCTGGAGGGGGACTCTGCATTAACTCTAAAATGACCTTCTATCACAAGTCTGGATGTGGGCTGAAGGTATTTCTTGAAGCAGCCTAACAGAAGAACAGATAACTAACAGTGCTTATTGTATGTGATGAAAGAAAGCAGAGCGGACATTATTCACCAATGTAATAGGAGCATTAGCCACAGACATTATAAAATGAGATTCTGGCACGGGACAGCTGCTCACTGTGCCTCATAAATTAAGTAAGGTGATGTAATGTTTGAATGCTTTTGTGAGCAATGCTTTCTTTGTAAAAGGATTGGAAGAGTTTGTAAAGATTACTTGCATATTTTAGGAGGAATTTTGGTGCCCAAGTGCCTAATGAGTAAAGAGCCAGATATAATGCATTTAGAAATGTGGCAAATAATTATGTTGGATTTCTGCTTAAGATGCCAACGTTTATGAGTGGAAGTATTTTTAGAGCGGATATTCAAATCTCGTCTTTTTAAATTGAAAAAAGAAGTTGAAAATTTAAGAGTAGATATATATTAAAAATGACAAACATTTTTTTAAAAAAAAAGGGTTTACCCGGGGTAAAATTAATTCCAATAGGATTCCAAACCTCAATTTATAGATACCATCATACTATTACTATCAAAAACAGGGTCCACGATGATCCAAAATAATCCCAATAGTAGGTGTAAATAACAATTACACAATATATAGAAAAAAGACACTCAATAAACTATCAGGTAACCCCATAGTGACAGTCTCTAACATAACACCAAAAAACATCAATACTTAAAAATGTATTTTTATTCATACAAAAATAAATAATAATAATAGTAATAAAAAATTAAAAACACCGATCCCACAATAGATGACATCACAAATACAAATGCAGAAAAATGTATTTAAGCACAATAAATATCATATCATAAGCTTAAAGGGCTAATTGAAAATTATGTAGCAATAAGTATCAATCAGAATTAATTATAATACCCATAGCACTGTGCACAAGTATATCATAAAATTAATACAAATATTAGGTCCTACTGATCACTGGTAAGTATAATGTGGCTACTGCTTAGAGAAAGCTTTGTGTACATTTGATTATAAGCTAAAAGACAAGGGCCCTCCAATGTTTCCATTGTGTTAATACTGTTTGACTTGAACTTACCCCTGTATAGCGCTACGTAATATGTTTGTGTGTTACAAATAAAGGATATAATAATAATAATACTGATACATTCGAATTACTATTTTTTTTGTCATGGAAAAATTAGTGATCTATTGTTTAGGAAACCTAAAATGTCACAGAAATGTTGAAATGGGATTTGTTGGCTTCTCCTCCTGTCGTGACCATTTGAGTGGGCCATAATGGTGACTGCGGACTGGTCCATTTTTAATATGTGTTACAAAATAACACCAAAAAACATCAATGCGTAAAAATAAACTTGTATTCATACAAAAATAAAAAAATTATAATACAAAATTAAAAACACCGATCCCACAGTAGATGACGTCTCAAATATAAATGCAGAAAAATTTATTTAAGCACAATAAATATTGTATAATAAGATTAAAGTGCTAATGCAACATTATGTAGCAATAAGTATCAATCAGAAATAATTATAATACCCATAGCACTGTGCACAAGTATATCATAACATTAATACAAATATTAGTGCCTACTGATCACTGTGTAATAAATATCACATGACAAAATTAAAGTGCTAGTGCAAAAGTATGAAACGATAAATATCATATATTAATCAAAATAATTATAATACAAGTAGCACCATGTATAAGTAGATCATAAGTATTACTAATGAGGTTAATGCCTGCTGATCAATACAATTATCATATAAAAAAAATGACATAGTATAATTCAAAAATAAATCACACTACAAGGGGTGAATACATAACCCATGAACCTCTCATTAAGGAGCCATACAGATACTGTTGCAGCAGCTTGTGGAGCCCACTGTTTACTCCCTGGCTCAAAAAAGCTATCTACACTATTCTCCTACTATTAGCCATATTAAATTCCAGCCTCGTAAGTCCAACGTGAAGCACTTAACGGCTGCAGGGTTGAAATTTGCCCTACTTACATTGCTATTAAAGAGCTACGAGCGAAAGACACTATTTCGTAAACCAGTTTGCGGCCGTCGGGGTTGCGTGCTAGCACCCAAACAATTAAGCATTCACATAGTTACGGGGGGTTCAGTTGGAGCCAATGGAAAAAGAGATAGTTAGCGTTACGTCACTGAAGAAGGGGAGGGTAGATTTCAAGGTCCTACGTGCCTCAATTCTAGTTTGCGATCGGTCCCACAGACCAGATATAATGCAATATTAATAAAGCAGTAAATATGATATTCTGTTACATGCAAGTTACAGTATATGTCGCAACACATTGATTGCAGGGATCGATACAACACAAAATCTGAACATGAAATAAAGTATTTTTTCGGGGACGATTTGCGGGCTTGAGAGTGTTGTGCTAACATCACTTTCCCTTATAACAAATGTACAGTAATGTGTTTTTTTTTGCCTATGAAGTGCTACGTATTGTACTTTACCCCCCTTGCTGCTGCTGTTGTGCACACGTAGGCCTTTGGGCTCCGTTTGCGTGTTACGTGCTTGCTCGTGAGTGAACATGTTGCAATTTAATAGCTGAATTGAACAAGTAGCGGTTAAGGGCATGACAGATCAAAGGATTTACGGGCGCAAAGTTCAACGTTGCTCAGCACGTAGCCATTTTTCGTTTGTCCTGTGTGGTAACATGCAAGTCCGCTGTGAGCAACATTACAGGGCTAATTTAATAGCCGTAACACGTAAAATTTGAGTTACAGGCTACGTTCTACAACTGTATAACACCCTAAAATGCACAGTGGCTGGTGGGGATCTGCCACTTATCCCTTCATCTATACATATTGTCTAAATCTACTCTAACCTTTTATCTTCTATATCAAAAGGAATAAACAAGTGCACAATTAGACACATAAATCATACAATGAATGACCATAACTATGACCAGAATTGGCAAAAAACATCAGCCACATTAAATTAGAAGCTCATATGTGCAACGTGAGACCTGCAACGGTTGTGAGCTTGAAGAGTTGCGGATTTATGGTGCTATTAAATTAGAACAGGCTGCAAGTTATGGGCTTGAGAGGCAAACCCGTAAACCATCTTTCGATTGTCTACTGTGCGGCCGTGGACTTATTAGTCTAACTCATAGTTACGAGTTGAGATGGAGTCAATGGCATCAAGAACGTCAGAGTCACGTCACTGAAAAATGGAGGTGGGATTTGCAAAGTCTTACGGGGTTCGATTACGAGTTACGATCAGACCCACATTCCAGATATAATGCAATATTGATAAAGCCGTAAATATGATATTCTATCACATGCAAGTTACAGTATATGTATTAACACATTGATTGCCAGCATCGATATAACACAAGAATTATACATTAAATAAACTAGTATTTTTTGGTGCCGATTTGCGAGCTTGGGAATGTTGTTCTAAGACCTTACATCACTTTCCCTTTTGATATTAGTACAGTAGTGTGTTTTCATTTGCATTTCCAGTGCTACGTATTGGACTTTACACCCTTGCGGGTCCTCTCCAGCACTCGTTGGGCTTTGTGCTCCATTTGTGTGTTACGGGTTTACTCGCAAGTGACTTTGTTGCAATTTAGTAGCATTATTGGAATTGTAGAGGTTACAGGCTTGACAAATCAAAGTATTTACAACCGCAAAGTTCCACGTTCCGTAGGCTTTTTCCAGCCTTGCTGCGTCTTAGCCCGCAAGTTGTCTGCGGGTTGCTTTAAGATGATAATTTCATAGGATTAAGTCTTGCGAGTTAAGTTTACCAGCTACGATTTACAACGTAGCCTGAATTTAATGGGGCTGCATATTGGCATGGCAAATACATATCCTTAACAACTACAAGATCCTCCAAGCATGGCGCCGACGGGACTGAAGCAAACAGATGACGTCATCAAAGCGGGACCATGAATCCTTGTTTGATTTATGTTTATATGTCTAATTGTGCACTTATTTTTTCCTTTTGATATAGAAGATAGCAGGTTATATTTAGACAATCTGTACAGATTAAAGGATACGTGGCAGATCCCCACCAGCCACTGTGCCTTTTAGGGTGTTATAGTTTCTAAGTAGGAGAATAGTGTAGATAGTTTTTTTTTTGAGCCAGGGATTAAACAGTGGGCTCCACAAGCTGCTGCAACAGTACCTGTACGGCTCCTTAATGACAGGCTCATGGGTTATGTATTCACCCTTGTGGTATGATTTATTTTTGAATTACATTTTTTTTATATGATAATTGTAAAAAATTGGAGGGCCCTGTCTTTTAGCTTATAATCAAATGTACAAAATGCTTTCTCTAAGCAGTAGCCACATATTACTAACCAGTAAGACTAAATATGCTTGATTAATTTAAACGTTAAAGTCGCAGGAATATTTGAGAGATACATGAATATCTATGGAATATTTTGGCGCGTTACAAATTAAGGATAATAATAGTAAACTCATGTTCCTTGTTAATTCACAGTTTGCTCACATAACCCATTGTACCACTCTGTGTGCTGATTTTTCCAGTAACATTTTTCCACAGTAGAATAATATTGTTGTGGATTTTTCGCATTGCTAGGAATGGTTTCTAATTACAGCTTTTTAAGTACAGCTGCAGGATTTTATCTTGATGAACAGGGCGGATGCTGTGTTTTGTAGCACGCACTGCTGTCCTACTCCCCTCTCTCATGTATCATTCTCATTTGGCCCCACGTGTAACTGCTCGCATCATCTCTCTCGTACACGTGCTCCCACAATTTTGTATAAGAAAGTAAGTGTTTGTGTCTCTCTCTCTGTGCTTGTATGTATGTATGTGTGTGTATATATATATATATAATAGCGACCCATCAAAAATTATGGCAATACAATTTGAAGTCTGGCAATGTTGTTTGCCTCACAATGCAGGGCTCTCCCCCTCTAACTTGCAGGCCTTCGGCGCTCATTGCGAGCCTCTCCCACTGTCTACTTTACGGGGCCTATCGTTGCTCATTGCGAGACCCACAATGAGCGACTTCGCCACTGATTGCAGGCCTCGTCCAACCTGCCACTTTCATGTCTCGCAATGAGATCCTTCGGCGCTCATTGCAAGCCTCTGCCCCTCCTCTACTTTACGGGCCTTCAGTGCTCATCGCAAGCCCTGCAATGATCGCTCATTGCAGGCGTCGTACAACCCGCCACTTTCGTGCCTCGCACTGAGCACAGTCGGTGCTCATTGCAAGCCTCTCTACACTCTCTGACCCCTGGCTGTTTCCGCCCTGCCCCTGTTTTCCCCTCTCCCTTCTATGTGTCTGTCCCCCCCCCCCCTCCGTGCACTGTGTTCCCCCCCTTCTTATTTCCCTCCCCTGTGTCTCTTTTTGCCCCTCTCTCATCACTGTGTCTCTTTCCACCCTCTCCCTCCCCTGTGTCTTTCTCCTCTCTCTCCCTGCTCACGTCTATGGTCTCATTTTGAGCCTTTTTCAAAACAATTACGGTTTTATGGACACCATTTTTTGCCTGGCTTAGCCGATTTTCGATCTCCTAAAAATGCCAATTAAAGCTCCAATTAGCTTGCAACCTCACTCGCAGGCTCCCAGCCTTCGACACTCAGTGCCAGCCTTTTTTAAAGTCTTGCGGGCTTTGCGATGAGGGCCTTTGGCGCTCATTGTGCGTTTGGCAATGAGCGCCTTTGGATCTCATTGGCAGCCTTTTTCAATGTCTTACGGGCCTTGCGATGAGCGCCCTTTTCGGCTCATTGAGAGCCTTTTTCAAAATCTTGTGGGCCTCACGATGAGCGCCATCGGCACTCATCATGAGGCCCTTAATGAGCACCTTCGGCACTCATTGCGCATGCGCAAGCCTGTAACTTTTAACATGGCATGATTGACAATTCGTAACTACCATAACTAGTCTTAGCCTAATGCTGCATCCCTAGACCTCAGCTTCTGTGACTTTGCATAAATTCATCATTGTGGTAGGCAGGTTTAATTTCCCATTGCGCAGAATATTTATCTGTACTGGAGATGTGTTAACATTCTGCTACCTGCTTCCCTGGCGTACCCAGTTCCTTTTTGAGAAGTATTGAGTGCCCCTGGAAGGAATGACAAAGCTTCTTTACATAGGTAATTGTTTTGATATCAGTGATATAAACTACAGACAAAAGATCCACAAATCACAGAATTCCTAGAAATATATGTTTTTACTCAGATTAGTCACTTGATCTTCGGGGCAGGGTCAAAGATTTGAGATTGTCCAATGTGAGAAATTTAGGCAAGAGGTGAATAGCAGCCGAAGCAGCATTGTGCAATACAAGTCCACCGATTACCCTTAAAAAGGCATTTATAATGTATTGATTGACCCTAAACCCCCCATCTCTGCCAGTTCATTCCACATAGCTCTGTTACTAAAAAGTCAAAGCAATATCAGAGGCTTCTGGCCACTAAAGGGTTCAAACGTGCATTATTTTATATTCAACTGTACTGGAAATAATATGGATCTATAGTGGTTGTCATTTTCCCATACAATTGTTATATAGTTGCTACCTCTTATTTTGTTATAAGGTATACAAAAACACGTAAATACCATATTTGAGATTTCCCAAAAACATTCAGTAACTAGGAATCTCTCAAAGTAAACACAGAGCAGCTTCAGTCTTGCCTTTATAAAACAATTATACGTTTCAGTGATTAAAGGGGTATGGAAGACTTCAGGATTTTTCTAGGTATGTAATATACCTAAGTATTTATTTACTTGTATTTACTTTGTTTTATTAAGAAACAATTTAAGCTCTGTTTTTACATCCTGCAATCATACAAATAGTCTGTGTACATATAATAAAAAATAATAGCACTAACTCAACTTTTTTTATTATATTTTAGAGCATTTGCAATATTTTGCAGCTCTGTGCATTGGGTTTCAAATGAAGTAAACAGGAAATGTTTTAATGGAATGTTACTATTGCTGTACATCAGTTACTTCCCGATCATAGTTTGCATTAGCTCCATACACATTATCTCCCACTCTTAAGATTTCTGAAGAGTTGGAAGGAAATGTAACAATATACTAGGAAGTTACATTCCAAACCTACACTAAATTGATTATTTGCACAATGTATAATTTAAGTATATGTATAATAAATTTAGATATACCACTTGAAGCAGTCAGTTGCATTGTCCTCATTTGGTTATTTATCACACTGCATGGAATTTTTTTATTTTATTGATTGATACTGTAAATGGAACATATAATTCACATATTCACCTAAAAAAATATTTTGGTTTACATAAAAATTAGTACTCTAAAGGTTTAAAGAAGCTTGCAATAGTATGGAAATGCAGCATTACAACACCATCACCAGCAAGCCGCCAATCAGTCTAACAGTAACTCTCAATTTCTTTGATCTGAGTGGTTACCTTCCAGTGCGCATGGGGACTGATTTTTAATGCAGACAACTTAGATCAGGGTGGCACTACACATGGTAAACTAAATTACTGGTAGTTTTATGTTGAATGTGTTGTTTTTGTTCAGTTGTTTACAACTCTGAATGGACCATAACACACCAGGCATATCTTTAAATCCATGGTCAGGCTGACTTGCATGGTTTTCATGGCAGAGCTACTGGAGTAAATAGCTCGTTCCTTCTCCAGAGGGCCACAACATACAGCTCCTGGTACTCCTAGGTGGTCTTCGGGGTGATGTGACCTCTTGGCTCCCTGACTGGAATCAAACCCAGGTTACAGCGGTGAAAGCACTGAATCTAACCACAAGACCACCCGGGAACCCTGTTTAATGTTTTAGGTTCTCCTTTATCCCTAAGGACCTGCAGATAAGGTCTCAGGGACTGGCTCTTGAGAAGTTCTTGTCTCCAATGAGTGCATGATTTTCCCTTAGAACTCCCTAACTCTACTAGTGCTTGACCCTGATTAGCAGCCTTATTAAATTGCGATTTGGCAAATTGAATATAATATAAGCACAGAGTACATTTTTTTAAAGACGTTTTTAGTTAGTGAAGACCTTGCTTTTGGATAGAAGTTCACTAACTAAAAACTTCTGTAAAAAAACTATGTTCTGTGCTTATATCGAGCCTTATTCATTTGGCCGAATCACAATTTAATAAGGCTGTAGATGTTTTGCTTTGCTGCAAAAAAACAGTTTGCAGACACGTTAATTGTTCAATTTTTAATGTTTGCAAAGTGTTTTGTTTTAAATTCCCAAAACAGACATTTTAAATGCATGTGAGACAAATATATGGGATTTCCATGTCCCTTCAACTGTTCTGTTGGTTTTAGTCCTTTAGAAGTCCCATAAGGATAAAAATAAGTTTGATGAATGAGATGGCTGCCAGGTTTCTACATATATGATTTTGTGTTTGATTTGTCCCAGTACACCTGCCACTGTGTGCATAGTGTTTTTTTTTATCAGACATTTATGTCCTGAACTAACCTTTTGTTATCCTTTCTGTCCATTAGCTTAAAGTCATATTCAGTGCATATCCATTATCATGTATACCTGCACAATAAACAGTAAACTCTTATTGCAAATGTAGACTTTATTCTTTGTGTTAAATGCTCACACAACTCTGAAATCAGGAATATATTTAATTTGTGTCATTTCTTCCATTGCTGTTATTAATATTGCTTTATTTATTTTTTACGCTTACTAATTAATGTTTGCTTTCTTCCAGAGGCTTTCAACTTCCAGCCATACAAAGCTCCCAGGCAAAGACACGGAGAGGCAGCTAGACTTCACAGGTAAAGTGGCATCCGCAACATACAAAGAGCATTTAGTAATCACAGCAGGCATCTCACGCTTACTTGTACTAAGGGCCGAATGCTGCCTCTTTGTATAGTGCTTAAGATGTGCGTGTCTGGGCTACGGCCCAAATTCTATTTTTAAAACTGGCTTGAATAAGGAAAAGAGATC